>JAAOEG020000032.1:6102927-6115062 GCA_011763625.2 Papilio bianor | reverse complement strand
TAAATTAGCTATATATAGAATTAAAAAATAACCAATATGCTGAGCTTTTGCTGCTATAAAATCATAAACGTCATTTCATTTATAATTCAAACATGTTAAAACTTTTTAAAATGAAATCAGAATGTTTACAAACTGTAAGCTTAGCACAAACGAAGTGACGTGAAAAATGTTCGTGGATGTTTATTCTGCTGACGGTACGGACGGAAACAGGTTTGTGCGTACAACGCTATAGGCAGATACTAATGTATTGTTGGATCCGTTCCTCCGAATGCCTCAGATTGTTTTGCATCTAATTATTTATAAATTGTCGGCCGATACATCCGAGGGATTTACGAACTGACAACGTATTCATAATTTATACCATCTTTGTGAGCTTTTGGCAAATTTTATTAATTTTACATGCATAATGAACGTACCTCCGGGTGGGAATGCATTTTCTTATATTTAACAAGTGATTTTAATTACTAATTAATCAATTTATAACTATAAATAAGCCCAAAGTACTATATTCGGGAACGTAACAGACAAGACTTCTTATCCATCTTATGAAATTTCTTTCCCATAAACGGGGAGGTTTGTTTACCTTTGTTTCAAGGGAAAACGCATAAGACGTTTCAAATGACGTTTAAGAATACGCTACATTCTTCATTTGATAATTGTGGGCGCCTTCATTTTTCAACAGCTTTTGTAACAAAAATTGTTTATTTATTTTTTGCAGTCACATTTAAATGCGACCTTCGAAGTAAATGTCGGTCATTAGATAGCACCTGCAGTCATATAAGGCAGTAAATTACATAATGAGATCAATTATCCTCAATGTTACCATATTGAAAGATCATCTTCTAGGTGTTATTTAGTACGTGACCTATATAACCCGTACCTAATTATATAAATAATCATTAAAATATAAACACCATCATAGCATGTTAATTTAATTTTTATACCATTAGATTTACAACATTGTACTACATAAATCTTGATAGCTAAACGGTTGCGTTGCCTTTTTTTGGTATCGGGGAGTATTCGTAAAGGGAAAGACAGAGTTATGTCAAATTTCTTCTCACTAAAACCCCCTCGGTGGCCAACCTCAAGTGCGACAGCTTGTCCCGGGATCTCTATAGGAACGCACTCACTGAGCTTTAGTACGACCCTAGGGGAATTACCTCGTGCCTTCACAAAACTTCGGCAACATGAGACCATACCATGTTAACGTCTTACCAAAGTACGATTGGGATTGCCTATATGTTCATTGAGTACTTTGAGTCATAATTTATCCAAAATTCTATTGTTTTATAAAAAAAATGAACCTATACCGTCCATCGTTAATTCAGTTTTTCATTTTATTAACGTAGTTTTTTGTACATAAATAGATTTAATGCTTTAATTAAAGTAATTAAATATTTCCAAACATTTCCATACCAAAGCCTATATCGCAGCTGACAGCTACATGTAATTACTGTCAGCGATATAATTTGAGTAACAAGCTGTAATTCTTCTGCAGGATATTGAATAAGGATACCCACACAATTGAAGTTGTTAGTTTTTTTACTAAATTTGTTACTCCAATACAATATCTATACTAAAGTGTAAATAGGAAAGATTTGTTAGTTTGTTTGTTTGCATTGAAACTACTAAACCGATTTGAAAAATTCTTTCACTTTTAAGAAGCTGTTATCCCTGGTTAATATGTCCATATTTTTCTCTTTTTTTATTCGACGCCGACGAAAGCTAGTTAAATAATATAACTTACATGTGTTTTATGTTTGTTGAGTCTTACTTAAATTTATTATTAAATTTAGTTGTTATTATCGCAATAAAACTCCATAGGAATTATATAAATAATAATAACCCCAAATACTGACTAAATCCTTTAATATTTATTTAATATACAAAATATTGCATTATTTATTTTGCTAGATAAAACCGTGTATATTTAGTGTAATTGCTACTAAAAAAGGTTTTAATATCTTACATTTAATGTGAACCTAACATTTAAAATGCTTATCTATAACATCACTCTACCATAGAGTATGGCGATGGCATTTTGTACAATTATGGCAGTTGATTGTAATCTATACAGATATGAAGCTCGGGCGAGTGCAGTATCGTGCTTAACTATGCATTTTTGATTACCCTTTGTATTAATTACAGGATAGTTTCGAATGCTACAAAACATAGAGAACAAATTTCTGTCATTACAACAGTTTATTATTAGTTTAACATGAAATAAAAACATCAAATATAAAAATTGCAAATTTTACCGCACTTTTAATTAAAATCACTATTAACGCTCCTATAGGAATGTAATAAGCAACCTTTAGTACAAATTGATACAGAACACATTCCCATATAGTAAATTAATAAAATATAATTCATACTTTAGTAATAAGTCATTGGTTCCAAGACTTTTTATTCCTTATCGTATTTATTTTCTTTAGGATGGACATGTCAGGCCCCGCTTGTATCAAGGCGGTAGGTCCGACCGCAGCGCACCGCGCGGGGTGTCTGGCAACTAATTTTATGCACTTATTTGTTTTAAATTAATCGTGCGAAACATCGTTCACTGTTACAGATTAAACATAATATCACAAGAAATGTTCCATCAATTTGTAGTAATTTGTGGTAACATTTTAATTATAGTCAAGACAGATGCGAAATAAACCAATAACTGTAATTAATATATTGAAACTAATATATCGTATCGTTTTAGGCAAAATAATTATTCTTTATTCCTGAGGTGCCTCTCCGTCTAGCAAAGGTTGGTGGTCAGTTCTCCATACTTGAATCTGTCTTTTGCGAGGCGAAACAGTTTTGTAGCAAATATTTTTTCAAAAGATCCGACTTAATTCGTGTGCCTGCCGACATATAATTAATATTTTTTTGTCTTTTTGTGCGCCATTATGTTTTGAAATAATATGAGATACGAAAGCTCGATTATTTCTTAGATCAACACCAAGGAATGTCTTAACTCAGAAAATCCTATAAAACCAAAATAAACCAATTGGCAACACCTTAGAGTCTATACTCCAATAAATAACGACTGATTTATGAAAATTTATCATACTCTTGAGGCTTAATTTTGAAATGATCTTGGCGGCTTTCTTAAAGGTATTACGAGTGTTAGTTACGGCTATTGTAAATGAGACCTTGTTATTTTGGTGTTAAAGTGTAATTTGGTTATGTCAAGGTGTGTGAAGAGACGTTTTTCAACAAGCGGTTGGAAGTGTGCCTGCGTATTGTTTTGATAAGCTGCAGAACGGGTTTGCGCGATTTATGACTGGTATGATTTAATGCGAATAAACTACTCGCTTTGCTGCTCGCATTAATAAATGATCCATTTTTAGCACCGTCACCTACATCCTATTCAATGCTTATTCTAGATGTTAGACAAAGGCGATGTTAAAAAAATTATGACACAACTAACCATAAATAAAATGTGAAGTCTAACTTTAAATTAAGAAAGGATCTCAGCAAAGATAGAAGTATTTCTTTAACATTTTATACATTTTATAGTCCTCTTCCCCTTCCCACACTTTTCTTATAATAGCATACTAATAAGCAAAGGATCGGAAGGGGAAATGGATTTCACGGAAGAGAGGACGCATAGGAAGAGGAAACAGTCTCTTTCAGTGCGTCTTCTTCTCCTTTGATTAAAGGTAGGCAACGCATCTGTAATTGCGGATGTCTATTGGCAGCGGTCACTTCGCTATTTTAGTGATTTCAGGTAGCTATTTGCCGCCTTGTAATATAAAGAAATGCAATTTTTTTTTATCATCGAACTAATAATTATCAATGAGTTGACAAGAGTTACTACATTTAAAATGTGTTAAATTAATATTTTCCAAGGTCCATAAAATTCAATTTGCAATTAAACAATATCAAGCTTTTATTAACGTTTATCTTTGCAATCATAAACACAATGAACAATGTAAAACATGTTTGTCATTATGAGTTGCACGTTGGAATCATGATGGCGCCTGCAGGTGACTTGTTATTCGTAGACCGGCAGCGGCAGGCCCGCGGCCAATGGGCACTGGCCAAGGCGCCACACCGGTTCAAAGAAACGTGGCAATAATTGAACTTTTTATCCCCCTCTGAACTTAGTAAGGCGTTATTAAGTTAACTAATAATGCTGGTCAAATTATAATCATACGTGACTTTTTTTTAATTAAAGATTTTCTCTGAAAATTTGTACTTTTTATAAAATTATTTAATTTAAACAAAAATGTCAAAGACATAAAAATGGTTCGTTAATTTTTTATTTAAAAAAAGGATTTTGAAAAATATTCAGCATAATGTATGTAATTTAATAAAAAAAAATGGGAGCAAATAAAGGCTTTACAAACAACTAGTATATACAAGCCAATATCGTATTAATAGGTTTATGAACAAAATATATTTTGAACTTTAACCTCTTCAAAAATTAACATTTGTAAATATCAGATGTTCCGCAGCTATAGCTCGCGAAGTATCAAAAACAATGTAGATATTCGTGAATGTTTACGTTTTGTACGTTGGTAGGGACATAAATCAGTCGCAGTTAGTGGAGATTTGCATGTCACAACTGTTCAATTTATAGCAATGGCAAGGTCGGCACAAAGAACATGCAACGCATAATATTATCGTCGGTACGTTTTTTCCTAGCTACGTTGCATATAGATTTTTTACCGAATTATACAATTATACTGGCCTTCGCTAACCTCCTGGTAAATTAAAATTTAGTAATGGAACATTTGAATCAACATTATATGTATCAAACTTATAACGCACAAATTTTGAATTTTCTATAAATGCATTGATTATATGTTTAAGAAAATGGTGTAGATTTTGCATTGTTACATCTGATTTTTCTACTCTGTGAACTCAATCTAAAATTCGACACGGTTTATTAAACTAATTCATGTCCAATTACTTGGTGCTCTATAAAAATACTATTAATCCACAAAAGGTACAAGCACTTGAGGATAATAATATAATAATTCAAGCGAATAACCCTTTATCATCGGCGTGAGCGTTTAGCAAATTGTGGCGCGCCCTCCTAGATCACAGAGTTCAGAATATTGTCGTGATACACGCCATGAGAGAGGTAAAAGATTATAATATGTTTCTAAAACTAATACATAGCTTATACAATCTTAATAAAACAAAAACATGTTAAATTTTACTAAGTGCAACCTAATGTTTGCTTTCAGGAAAATAATGCCTAACTAATTTGGACAGTTAGTGAAGAATTATACAATAAACACAGCTTCCTTGGTTGTAGATGAGGTATGTATAATAGACATGCTTATTTCTTAAGGGTTTTTAGCAATACATAGATTATAATTAAATAAAACATTTTAGATTTCAGATTTTGAAGACCATGACACATACGGATTTTCCCGCTTTAAAGTTGGAAGAAAAAGTTCCCGCAAAGACAAGACAATTGATAATATTCAAATACTGGAGCTACAAGGTATAACTGTGGGTTTCGTCTGCGTTGATACTTAAATGAATTCTTATTGTTGTCTCTCTTTTCTCTAAGGGAATAAAAGGGATAACAATATGTATTAATTCAAGTGTCAGTGTAGTAGAGTTCTGGGTTAACACGCGTGTATCAATACTGGCCTAACTCACGCGAGCGTGTTATGAAGACATTAATTCAGACCCGAGTGTTTTGTATGGACACGTGATCGGTAATAGCGTATTAGTGATATAGTCCTTTTTTTCAGACATGCGATTAGTGTTTTATAAACAATCGCATATAACATATTCAGACACAAAAAGATGACAGACGAGTTTAGATCAAACAGCAGCATTGCAAGTCTAAAGCGTCCTTTGCTCTAAGTGTACTTTAATATTTTTTTTTAATAGTAAGGATACTAGGTCTTTGGATATGATAAGAAACTTCAAAAGGAACGATCTCGAGCCAATCAATAATTCGTGTGTGTTTAATTTGAAGAAGATTTATTTTGTAGGAAAAAGGGTAAATGAGCAAAGTGTGGCCTTATATTATTTGATCCGACGCCCATTGACATGCGCAATGCCAGAGAAACCGCAGATGTGTGTTAGCCTTTGAGTCCCTATTCGCAAGAGCGTTTTTTAAAGCAAGCTAAAAAGGGTTCAAAAATAACAAATGCATGTCCACACACATCTCCTTATACGGCATTTCTTTTAAAATGCAATGTTTTTTGATAGCCCAGTGTTGCATTTTGAGTACTGAAGCACTTACAATGTTTCTTTTCGTTTAATTTTTATACTAATGTTATAATGCTTCTGAAGACACAATTTAAAATATCATTAACTCATAGTTAGTAGTATAAAGTCTTAGTGCAATCAATAAATAATGTTGTACAAAACACTTACAGTAAGTTTATTCTTCTTTGAACAAGTGTCGACAGAAAAAGCTACAAAACCCCTGTCACATTTGTCATTAAATTAAGCCACTAGCTATATTTTATCATTCCATAAAACGCTCTACATCTAAGTAGGTAAATAGAACTTAAGGTATATAAAAGAAAAGTATTGCGAGAATTGACAGCAATAGGAAGGCATTATAAAAATGTTGCTTGGGTGCGCTACCGCCTATGCGGTGGCCAAGGTATGCATGCTTCAAATAATCCGCATCGTAAGTGTTGCTTAGACTTGTACATACGTTTTAGTATTGGATGCATAAATAAAACGCAAAACTTAGAAGTTGTTTATTGGCAACAATTTACAAACTAAAACCTTGTACTTAAACTATATAAAAGAGAGTAAAAACAAAATGTGTAATAATAAAAAATAAGTCGGTAATTATAAATTTTCTGAATAGTAACCTTAAATCTTTATAAGATTTAAGGTTACTATTAAACTAATAATAACATTATATTAATAATATTAAACTAAAAATAACATTGTATAAATTCTCCAATGTCACGACCTCTTGTGGGAAGCAGAACACGTGTTCCGGTCTTCCTTGAAATATGAATCTTATTTCGTATTTTTCATTTCATGTCTAGACGTCCTACAATATTCTTTACTTACTGTTATTTTGGAACAAGAATTTCTATAAGAATACAACATGAGTGTGAATTGCATACAATCTTTTGATTAAAAAAAACATATACCAGAATCTCAACACAGTTCGTACAACCGCATTCATTAGGATTATAGGAAAGTAACTCATATAGATACAAACACCCGTAAGAAAGCTATAAGCAGTGGGCCAGTCGGTAACGTCGTAACTCACTCTGGGCGCGAAACAACGCATACACAACCGGTACCGATCGCACAAAACGCAACCAGTTGGCTAATACAAAACTAACGTAAAAAGCTAAAACAACATACATAGTAACAAACATACGCAGGTGCAAGAATTGTAATTAATATCATACACTTTACAAGTTTTTATCATTACGATACAACAATTAAAAACACTAACTAGGAAAACGCGCTTGATAAAGTGAAATCACCGGCCCGACTACCTATGCGGGAGCTTAAGGACCGCTAGACAGTAATTTGTACTTTTGATGGCTAATATAACAATATTAAAAATTGTGAATGTAAATTTGTTTATGCTATATTTGTCTATGAATTATTTGATTTATATACTATTGAATATTTTCTAAAGAAAAACGAAGCAGAGCATCCACATTATTTAAATACGATCGTTGCGATGTAACTATTACAGTAGAGAAATTCCAACATAATAATTAATTCAAATATATTTTTTGTTTGTATATTCGCGTGTTAAATAAATATTTCATTTAAAATTTTATTATAATTAACAAACGAGCATACGTAACAGCTCATTATTAAGTTTCATATCCGCATCATCTTCGTGTGGGATATCTCGAATAACTACAATTAAAAAAATATTTATAACTTTATTCACATAATTAAGAACGTTTTGAGATACGCATTTAAAGATATGACTGTCGTAGCTCAGTGCTCAGGCTTTCGTTTTAATTATAATCGTGGGGGGCAAAGTTCGATTTTCATTTCCTCAAAGGGTTAGAATACAAAAAACCGTTTACTCTCACTAATGTCCTTTCGTGCATATCAGACTTTATTTCTTTTGTAAGAATAATATAAATTGCAAAGGACATTATAACTGACAAGTTATGTATTAGATTGTTACTTCTTTTATTCTAGATTCATTGAAAAATAGCATAGACATAGGAACACGCAGCGTCAAAAGCGATGCTATCGTGAATAAGTATCATGTAATAGGTCGTTACGTTCCGTAGCCGGCGTCCACTCACGTGCCCACTTTTTATTGGGTCCTTGAACTTGCGTACAATTTGGACGGTCGATAATTCTAGGCGAAGCGCAATGACGCTGCCCCGAATGACTCGTTACAATTACGAATGACATCATTTGTAACATTACGATACAAAGAAAATATGACAAATTTTAAAGTAAACAAAAGCTGTATGACATACTATTTACTACGCAAATATGGCGCGCGTAAAACATTTCAAATTGTTTACAATTTTGATCTTTAACTGTCGAATTGTAAATGGACTTGATCATTTCCTGTCAACATAAGGAATTCTATTAAAACATTGACATATACGTACATACGTGAATACTTGTATAAAATTCCTTTGATGTTTCAGTTTTTCTTTTCTGCCATCGAGGGACGATCGTTTTTATAAGGTGTAAACAAATAATAAAGTTTTTCCATCATCATTTTCTTCCATATAGAGTTTAATATTAGCTATCTTTAGTAACAGCTGGCGTTTTTAAAAAAGTAATGCAACTAAGTTGCATGTGTAATGCAGTAGTGTGCGAAATTGTCAGTGTACGACGAACTCGGATCAAGGGCGCACGAGGTCGGAACGAAGTGTACTAAGGTACACGTTGTTAATAGCTGTACTGTTGCTACAAGAAATGATTTATCGCATTGCAACATTGAATTCTTGTAGCGGAACAATTACCGGATTTTCGAGAAGCCCAGTATTGAGATTCGTGTTCTGTTCAAGCGGGCCAGTTGAGATTTCGCCCCCGGGTTTCGGTGCAAGGTAACGAAGTTGCTTTACTTTCGTATCGATTACCAAAAAAAGAATTAAGAAGGTATTCATTGAATAAAAGTTTAAAACTGAATATGCCAGAAATCAATCTTACGAGGTGGCCTTTAATGGTGGTACGATGAAAAAAGACGAATTTAAATATCACGAACTACCGCAGACTTTCTTTTCAGTTTTTAAATGCCGATTTCACAACGTTCATAAACAACGTTTTACGTTCAGTGACCAATTATAATCAACAAAAATACCTCAATACTGTTTTTTAAATATGCTATACTAACCAAGATTTTAAATAATGGTAAATTTATTCACTTATCAGTTTTATAAGAATTAGTCATTTCACATTCACAAGGGACAATAGAAAATAATACATTAGAGGTAGAGATGCAGGATTTATTACATATCGATGTGCACAGACGCATCATAATTGCAGACGTACATATAAGAGATGTGGAGATAAGTTTAAAATTGATCTCTTCTATTTACGTCTTGAAACATTGTTTCTTAAATTTCGGGTTATATTTAAAGATTAGTAAATAAATGAAAAGATATATATATTTTTTTTACATTTGTAGCAAAAAAAACAGTATCATATGTCATTCAAATTATCACAAGTGTAACCCTGCAGGTGTAGTCTTCCTTAGCGAAAGAACTACTCTTCCCGTAAAGGTATTTAACATCGTTTAACGCAGAAGTCACATTTTCTTGTCTATTTCTACGTACTATAGTTATTTTTTAATCAAATATTTAAACGTCCGTTGACATGCTAAAAACAATTATTTCACTTTATCGTTGGAACAATGTTGGCTTGCTTAAAAACAGCAAAGCCGTACATTCTAAGAAAAAAGTGTCTATAAGGGACTGAATGAAGATAATGGCTCAGGCATAAAAATTGTGCAAGGTTTTTTTTGCGGGACGACACAATTACACTTTTTACAGGATGGTATGTGAATAATAGTTTTCATACCTGGTCACTTATTTCATGGAGCGTTTTAAATGGCTGTCACTTTACCTGGAATACGTACTTACGAATTAATTACCGAGTGACCTTATAGTTATTTTTAACTTTACACTATTTCCTAAAACGGATAATACTTGCCTATCCCATCGAATTATTTTTACTCAGAGGAAAACAGTAATAGAGGTACTATGTATAATGTTTTAAAGGAAATTTTTGAAATTGGTTACTAAGAATCTTAACAAAGATACCCTGGTCGGATGGAACAGGGTTACATGGGGGTTTGACCTGCTGAAACGCTCTCGGTCGGCATTCTTTAGTGCATAAGTCGCGGCTGCGGAACACACGCAGAGATAACTATACTCAACTAGTTCGCTACCCAAGGAGCATTACAAAGGTGACTTATAGTAACGCGGATCGTGATGAATGTCTTCGTTACAATTTTAATGTTAATTAATTATTTCGAATCAATTTATAGACGCGGTATACTTAAACGAATTCTAATACCTGTAGTGACGTAAGCAAACAGCTGATCCTATAAAATATACAGTGAACTCAACCCTCTATAAAGCATGGGGCATTAAAGCTCGACGCGCACTAAGTTAGATATAATTTTACGAAATTTATACTTATTAATTTAACGTCCGAATAAAATTATACAATTAATCAAAATAAAAAAAATAAATTAGCTTTTTATTAAATTGTATTAACTATAATATTGTACCTTTTTTGTTTTAAAAAAAATAGGAATTAAGTTTTCATTTTAAGCGATCATTATTTGAGATATTTTATTATCATTGTAAACGTGTGCCAGTTGTATTAAGCAATTACTGGTCTCATTTCAATATTGTTATCGAGGTGATTATAACGTCGGAGTGGGCGACGCGGCTAAGTCGTAAACACTGCGCCTTACTGCGCTCCGTTCGAATCGCGACGTTTAAACAGCCTACCAGGTGCGAACTTTATCTTAATTCATGCCATCGAACCAATTGAGGATAGGCTTTAACACCTTAATAGGCACAATTAACTACCTCAATGCTAGCTTAAAGCACATCAGTCACTGTACAAGACATCGTAATAGAGATTTAAAAGAAAAACTTTAATATTAACATGATAATTTTAATTGTTCGATTTTATTTAGAAAAATAACATCATATCACCTAAAAATTTTGCAAAAATTTTGAACCATCCTTATTGTTAACAAGATATTCGGTCGTTCGGTACGTGGTAACTTTTTTCCCAATGCTATTTTAATTTTATTTTATGAGCCTACCTTCACACTTAAGCATTATATGTTTTGTGAGCAGATATATAAAGGCGTCTGTGTGAAAAAAATCCAATGAATATACGCAGTAGTTTTTGTCTGGTGCCCTTTTAAATGGAGAGCAATAAGAACTTTTTGGTCAATTTACCGTTTTTACTGTAAAAAAGTAAAAATGTTGTTCATGCCACAAAGTAATTTACCGATTGGTATAAAAAGATGTGTTAAAAGCATTACTAAAATTAATTTGTAAATATTCGTTCTTGCAATTCTGATGTCGAAGATACAGCATGTCCTGGCATTTTAAAAGGAAATTAGTTGATGAAAATCGGCAAATTAAATACATGAGACCATTAAGAGGTCTTATTTACCGAATTCTAAATGGTAAATAAATAACTTAATAAATTTTTTATTCATAATATGCAAATTGGTTTTAATTTCACAAGAATAAAAGAAATGACTTTTATGACAACCCAACACTATAGACTTTTGTTAGACATCTTAGAACGGATAGCATTCTAAATTTTTTTCCATAAAACAGACCTTTAATTAGCTAATAATGTAAATAAAAAAGCTTAGGCCTTTCAATTAACATTATCATATGTAAATTCATAAGCTTTAGATTTGACGATATAAAAAATATAAGAAGTTAGATAACAATAACAAAATACAGTATAATAAGAATTTAAGAATATTTTTTACTGATCCAAATTCGAGTTGTCGTAATGCATAGTTGAGTCAAAGGTAAAGCAGTACAATTGTAATTCATCGAATATCAGTAGTAAATTGGAGTTTTGTTTAGATATCGCCAGTAAACTGTTGAAGCGGATTGCTAATTTATTTAAATTACCGTTAATTAATTCAAATTTGATACGCGGTTTGCGTCAATGTGAAACTACTTTTTGATTGATACGGCTATAAAG
>JAAOEG020000032.1:6039252-6049848 GCA_011763625.2 Papilio bianor | reverse complement strand
TCATTGATTGAGCTTTAAATTTACCTATTTACAGCAATTTAAACACTATATCACGATCCGAGCTTTCATTTTGCGCCCCACGAAACTGTTACGAAGAAAATTTTGTAGCATTCGGGCAGCGACGTTAACGCCAACTATGTGTTTTGCTCTTTCTTTATTTTTCCGAAGTAGATCAATTATCATAAATTAAAATCTTTATTAATGTAATAACATAATTATTTTGGGAACAATACTACCAACACTGCATTTGTCCTCTTAAAATATTATGGAAAAATGTCGATGTTAATCATCTTAAAACTGAATTAATTTTAGCTAAATCTAAATATATTTAATGTAAATTTACATATTCGTTATAATGAATATATTAATAAATATTTCCATAACGTTTTACTCATTACTCATGTCTTTTTTCTGAACCGGTGCCAAAGGGACCATCGCCATAAATATTCTCCTCGGCCCTTACGAAAGAAATTCGAGACGCGATCCGCGTCGTCGCCATCGCTGGCCTAACATAGAAACGACCTTTGTTTTAATAATTTCACTGCATTTGTATAATGTTATCCTCTCTACAAACAACTATATGCATTTATTTAACACGTCGCCCCTTTCGAATAATAATCCATCTTTACAAGTATGTACATTGAGTTTTCGAACCTATTTAGCTGTTGTACTGTTTATTGTTACATCGTTATAAAATATAATTCTTGTTTATTTGATTAAGTGCTCTTAATATGTAAATCACGTCCTAGAGGCATGACCTAAGTGGTCAACTGATGTGAGGTACGACCATTTTGTATATCACATACGTGTAATCTTTTTCTCTAACCTTGAATGTAGTAGCGGGAATGGACGTGACTATATTTCTAGATTACTTTTGTAGTTTGTACTTCGTATAATTATTATTTGACTACGTTTTGTTTGGAATAATTCGTACGTAGAAATATTTATGATTATCATTACTACCTATTCGGTAATCGTAACATTTAAAAATCAATTTCTTTCATTTTTACTGCGCATAATTAAAATATTACTACGTTTTTAATGTTATATTACATTTGACAAATTTTTATTTCTCAACTTTGCTAATAAATAATGTTAATCTTTATTCAGGCATATTTATTAATTCTATACCATGTTAAAGATTTTTTTCTCAACCCTGACCTTTATGTGTTGATGTGATGAATAATAATTAAATAAAGAATATAGAGCCCAGTTACAGTAGTTTAGAAGAAAAAAGACCTGCTCTATAATGTTCTAATATACCAAAGGTCTAAGAAGACTTCGTAGACCTTTGGTAGAGTGACCTTGTAAAGACTAAGCTCGACTTTAACCATAAGCTTATACTAATTTTTTTAATTTAAAACTTTCTTTGACCTATACATATTTGAGTGCATTTATTCATACTTTAATGTATACATATGGATGGTAAAATAGTTATAAAATTGTATACACAATACAATTATCATAAGCTTTGATTCAATTAACGAAAAGCATATAAATAGTATTTAATATACACTACATCAGCTAATCTCAGCAGAGCAATAAACTCTATTTACCTACAAAAGCGCAGCGTACTCGTTACGGGGTAAGGCGTAAACTCGTAACTTTCAATTTGCGTCCGCGGCCCTCGCAAATATGTCGACATTCATCAGAGTTATGGGACTGAATCAGGAACGAGCTCTGAGTGTGACTAGGATTCTATATCCAACAAATACGAATAAGGGTACGTTCAGATAGACCGGGGCGTAGAGTAAAGCAGATTTCCTATTGCAAAAAGTAAAATTAAACCTTGTTTCAATCGAGTAAAGATTAATTTTCTTTGCGATTGAAATCTGTTTCGCTCTACGTTCCGGTCAGTATGAAAGGACTCTAAATGTGCAACTGCCTTAGCTTTTTTTAATATAACTGTAGAACTCTATTCCACTGATACTTGTATTAACAGTACTGTCATCCCTTTCATTCTTTTTGATAAAACAGAGACAACGCTATGTGTTAATAGTAGTATGGCAAACAAATTCAATGGTAACAAAGTGTGAATAAGACTTAATCTATTGCTTTGCTTGTATTTGTTTACCTATAATTGGTAAAAGCCACCAAATCTATACATATAATAAAATTGTAGTGTCTGTAAAATTGAAATAATAGTTTTTTACTTATGTATATGAATATATATACGGTACATACACCAAATTAACATTTTGTAGAATTTTTGTCTGTCTGTCTTTCTGTCTGTCTGTTTGTTCCGGCTAATCTCTGGAATGGCTGGACCGATTTCAACGGGACTTTTTTTGGAATATAGTCGATGTAATAAGGAGTAACTTAGGCTATGTTTATTTAGGAAAAAAATCTTTTATTTTAGAAAAAAAACGCGCGTACGTAGTCGCAGACGACAGATAGTATCCAATAATTTGTGTCGACCAAATTCTTTTTTCAGTTTAGTAACTAAATTTTCCTGTTCGAATTCGATGAAGTGCAATAAAAATACACACTGTTTTAAAATTTATAAATATAAGTGTATTGAAATTTTAAGCACGACCGCATTGCCAACGATTTTTATTTAAAAAAATATGAAATTTAAGACCAATTTAAAGTAATTCTTTGAAGGGTAATGAAATAATTTTTCATCTTGAACGACATATTTTTCACATTGAGTGAGCTTAAGACAGTTTTATGAATTCTTTAACGTAATAAGTAATTGAAAATATCATTTTGATCAAATGAAATGATCTGTTTATCATTTTTGGCTCCAGGAAAAATAGTGATATTTTTATTTAACAGAACTCATATAAGTTATATTTTTATACATCCCATCACAACGTCATAAGTTTCCTAAAATAATCTTATTAATGTTTAGGTATGTGGATGGATGTCTGTTAGAAAGTATATCCAGAACGGCTCAACATATCTCGATAATATTTGGCACAGATATAGAACATAGTCTGGAAGAACACATAGGCTACCAAGTAATTGTTTTTATAATTCTGCGCTGACGAAGTCGCGGGTATAAGGTAATCTTAAAATAAAAGTGTAGAGATCTCGTCTAGAAGGAACTTGTTTTTGTTTCTTCTAAAAACGTAAGAGGAGACGATTATGTACAACATAGTTTAAATGAAATAAAAAAATGACACGAGTTGTCGTTGCTTTAGTGAGAACTGAAAGTTTTCAAAGTGCCCGCTTTAAGAGTTCTATGTCTGCTTAGCTTAGTGTACTTAAGTTTAATTAAAGTTCTCCCAGAAGCGCAGCGCAATTACTCGGCCCGTGTAAATGCAAATAAGTTTGGAGCAAACGCGTTGTTTATGTTGGCCGCTGAGAACGTTTTCCAAATTCTGGGAACGGGCGCCGAGTCGCCCGGTGCCCGGTGGAACACCCTGTGCACCGGGTATAGTGATGTTCGTTTTAAATCGATGTTTTTTTTAAATTTAAACATAAAGGAAAGGAGATTATTACTTTTAGTATTGGATTTGGGCCCCCACAAAAATGATTATTGTTTAATGAGTTAACATATGTATATCGATGTCTTCCTTATGATTTTGGATTACAATGATAATATTTGTTTGATGTCGCGCGAACAAATTTATAATTTAATAAAAATTAAATGTCAAGCAACCTAAAAATCACCCGCAATATGAATAAATTCGTCTTTTATTTCAAACTTATTTAGATTTCTTCTTGAGTTTTCCAAGAAAATGTTGTTGAATTTCGAATATTTTTATAAGGCACCCCGCGATCTTTGTTTCAACCAAGAGGCTATAAATGAGCAGATTTAGGATTTATAACAATTTATTTTTTCATGAATATTACATTTTAACATTTATCATCCTATTCCTGATAAAGTCAAATCCCAAAACATATGAATCATAAAAATCGATCCAGACGCTTTTGAGTTTTACATAGTTTTACTAACACGATGTTTCGATATTTTGATTCCCAAACAACAACCAACGACGTGGGCCCAAAAACAGATCTCCTTTACCACTTTTAATAACAAGCGTAATTATAAAAAACAAATGAATTGTAACAGTTACTTTTAATCTGAACGAGGATTTCATTATTTTTTGGAACAAGAAACTACAGTCATAAGATTTGAGATTTCTAAATATTTATACTTACATTTTATACCTTGTTCAAAATTATGGACCTATACGTAGCCGTGTTATCGTAGTTAAGTAATAAAAATCAACTTATATGGATGAATATTTCGTAAGTAATCCATATACTCGTATAAGAAGGCACATCACTAGTCCATATAAAAGATTGATGTCGTCAGTAGTTGTGGTTCTCTTTTGGAAATTTTGCTTAGTTAGTCTCTTCTCAAAGTTGGCTGTATTTCAGTAAACTGTGGACATTCTATGTACTAAGTTTCACCGCAAAATGAAACTTCGAAAATTTGTCAGACATGTTGGAAGGAGTTGAATTAAAGCAGCGTCCCTTGTCTTATATTACTAAAATAACTGCTATTACAATGCATTGGTTGACTAAACAATTATCATAGTATGTTTTTGTAGGTAAATGTGATTAATAAAATTAATATAGAAATAAACCAAAATTACTCTCTATGTGAAACGTTAAATTGTTCCAATAATATCTTTATAGTACGCAAAGTTTGCATTATAGTTTTATTGAAGGCGTGATCAATAAAGGAGGGGTGATTAATAAAGTGAGTTCAAAGCCCTCAAGGCTAAGAACAGACTGATCAAAAAGCAGTACTTTAACAAGACGACTGTGCAATCCATAACACTCGAGATATCTCCGACGAGGCGCGTTCACACAAGCGGCCGGCTCGCCTGATAGGACCCGCTTCGCCTCGCACCAGTGTCACTGTCGCTGATAACACGCATTACTTTATGTGTCTTTAAATGAGCTTCATTATACATTCTTTTTGATTTATATTTTCTTTTTCATAAGTCCCTTTAAGGCGGGAGTATATAAACCAAATAAATACAATTTTTTCTTTACATTTATTCGGGCATAATTAACGTGTATGATATGATATGTTCGTCGCAGAAAGAAAGTGTGGTTGCGAAACATCCGTGAGTGGACTGGATATGCGAGTGCCGCCCAACTGTTGCGCCTCGCAAGAGACAGGTTCAATTATGGAGAACTGACCTCCAGACAGAGAGGCACCTCAAGAAGACGAAGAAGAAGAATTAATGTGTCTTTTTATGTGATACACTACATTTATGGATAAAATCGTAACAGTTTTATGACGTACCTACGTTTAATTTTTAAAGTGTTTATATGTCTCGATTAGTGTGAACGCAGCATCTCCCTTACATCCCAGTACATGCATAATATTTCAATTGGCGCATCACGCATTAATGCCTTTAGGAAAAATATTGTATGCAACGCTCGTAAACAAGCTCATAGCGAGCTGCGCTGCACAACGCATTAGTATCGTCAGCTTCGTGACGTCAATTAGTATCAGAATCGTAAATAACAATGTGTGCACAGTATGGATGCTTTATGGATCTCGCAGGAGATTGATTCGCTAATTTAATCCTTATATGATATACGCCCACTTTTTATACATTCAGCTATATTAAGACACATTGACTTATCGTTCTTTTTTTAATTATACCAAGAAGTATTGTTGGGAAAATGGATCTAGTTATTGTATATTTATGAAGTGGCAACATAAATTAGCTACTGGTTTTTTAATTCATACTTGTAGTTATGGGACCGGGTGACTAATATTACGTGGAGAATAAGCATTTATTTCACAGAAAATTCCACAACATTGAATTTTTTTTGTTTAAAGACATGCAGCGGTAGGTTTTATATATTGTTTGTAGTTTGTAGTTTTATAAATTGCTAAAGTGCATTAAATATATATACAAAAAACCTGCCATTATTCAAGTTAATGTATTATTTTAACTCTTTATTAAACACAAAGGCCGTAGTAAATTCTCGGCAGCCATCTCTACATAACGAGCTGACCCGTTCCGTTTCATTCCGTAAATTGAATACGCGGACGTGCACGATTTACTGCCGCAGTGCCATCTACCGGCTGGCATTTTTTAATTATTTGATCAGGCAACACTGATAAATCAACTGTCGTAATTGGCCAGCGAATGTTGCCCAGCAATTAGTTTGTTCCATTCTGATCGCACCCTGAGTAATTACTTTATGAATTTTAATCTCGAATTCACTTTAGTTATTCTATTGTTTTTATTTGGCACTTTTTGTCTCTACACTAATTAAATAGAGCAAGAGTAGAAAACTGGTTTTAAGTAGGCACTAGCGACGGTCTCGTAGTCAAATTTCTTATAAAACTAAATAAAAAGTTATGACGCAAGTACTCAACTGTAGTAACTGTATCTATACATACTGTTGAATACTCATCAAAGATTCTAATGCAGTAATGTTAGTGTAACGTGTATCGTTTCTTAGGAGAAATACCAACACAATTCCTCACAGTTTTAGGGAACTACTAACCGAAGAATAATAAGCGGGGAAATAATTATCCGTCTCCGTAGGTTTTTCTTAAAGAATTTTGTATTATTATTCAAGATGGCATTTTAATATTCAACGCAAACGTTAAATTGATAAATCGAATGCTTGAGTTAACGCCTTGAATATATTAATAATATAAATTAAGTGTAGGTATGGCGACACTTATAACTTTATTTGTTTATCGTATGTTTACAAGGTAGATATAATTAGTGTGCTTTTTGTGTTTTTTTACAATAAAATAATAAATATAAAATGTGGTTACGCACTAGCTTAGTAAATGCCTTTTCAGTCTACTCTTGAAGGCCCCTACATCATACTTCGACGGAAAAACTGACGCTGGAAACTTGTTCCAATCCTTTCCAGTACGCAAGGAATGATGACTAAAATGTCTTCGTTCGAACACGCGGTAGCTTAACTACAAAAGGACGGATTCCCGCCATGTATCTAAACGTTCGAAAGTAGAATGGTGATGGAGGAATTATTTCATGTACACCACCTTGTGTCTATTTATATAGATTTATTAAATCTAGGATCCTTTAATGTAATGCTGTATAATATTCAAACGCAATATAATTTAATACAATAAAAGAAATCCTTAGATATATTTAACTCCTGGAGCAAACCAGTGACGAATCAATCGTCTGTTCGTTTTTTCGTCATTCGTAAGTTTTACCTAAACTACGATTACTAACTTTTACGGCGTGTATTACGGCGACGATGTTCCTTTGACATCTGCTATAGTAACTTTAAGATATTTATAAATATTTCATGATATATTCTTTGCCCTTTATCTTGCGTTTATTTTCGTTGAAATAAAAATTTTATAATGTTGTAACTTTGACGGCCCTAGAGGTCGTATTTCAAGCTGGATACACGCTATCCGCTGCCCTCGCCGGCGATAGCGGCGCGTCGAACGAACGTTGACATGTTTACTGCGCATGATATCGCTTCCAGTAAATAACGGATCCAAACCTGGTGCTTTGTCCGCCTCTCGCCAGTCATTCGTTAGACCTGCACCTAGATACGGCATGCCGGCTACCATGCATTGGTTTTAACGCCTACTCGATTTATTCTCTCCGTAGCCAGTTACTCTACACTAGAAATGGATACGCGTAAATAGCGAAGTGGAATCTATGCGCTCGAGTTAGTATATGGATCTTGTTTATAGATAGTAAAACACGAAGTAGGTGTAGTATACATGAATTTACAAGGTGTCTCAAACTTATGTGTTTTCCTTGAAGGCTTTCAAATATAAAAATGAAAAACATCACAAAGAAAATTACCGATCTTTTTAAGAAGTCAAAAACAAATAAACCATAAATTAAAAATAAAACATTCCATAGTTCGGTCGGCGAGGCCCGCGTGGCAGCGACACAGCGTAACGCATCAACAAAGTGTCAAATGGCTCGGAAGTATCTCGAGCCCTCCTCGCCAGACATTTCGTTCCTCCTCACTGCCCGCACTCATTATCTGACATTCCGAATGATTCTCTGTTGCCTTAGTGGCTTTATTTACTCTTCGAATTGTAAGCGTTGATAGTAATGGCATTTTATAGAGGGAAACTAGCGAATTTACGTTGGATATGTCTATATCTGTACTGTATAACTATAGTAGCCTTGACTGTACTTATAAATAGTACTGCATAGTATTATTGTAGAGTGTGAGCTTAGTTAAGTAGCCAGCTTCACCTATTCCTAGTTCGTAATGATAGAAGTAATTTTTTTTGTATTTACAGGACACTATGAAACGTCAAAAAATAATTTAAATATTAAGTTAAGTCATCAATTATATATACTAATATAGCTAATAAATATAAAAAAAAAGATTGAAAACTACAAAAAAATAACCACAAATATGTAGCCACTAGACTCGTGCCATAAATTATCGTTTTTATCATCGGCATGTTTTTCTCAATTTGTTATTTACTGTATAATTATTAAAATTTACTATTGCCTATTTATCGAATAAAACGTATTAAGATTCTTATCATTTTATAATTAAAACAATACTTTAGGCTTTAGTAGACCTTATTAAGCATTTGTTCATAAAAATTTCCGTGTGAAATTAAACATAATTTTACAATAACGTACTGTGGGAAAACATTTAATCAATTGAATGCGAAGCATCGATTCCCGCGCAATTATTCCAATTCGTTGTAACAAAGAGAATACAATACACATGTATCTAATCAAATTCTACGATATTATCAAAGTCAGCCACGAGTTAGTAATTTTCGCTTAACAATTATTATACAAATAAGAATTAAGTAAATATACACAGCAATAAATTATTTATTCTTCCGATGTTGACGCGTGTCGCTGCCGAGGGTGGTCACCCTAAATATACGGCGCCATTTTGAATTTGCATTTGTAATGTAACTATTGTGCTACAGATAATATGAATAATAATTCGGACTGGGAAGATGTTTCATTTGTTATTACAGAGTATATTGATGTCTAATGCGTTCAAAAAGATTTACATACAGCAAATATATTAATATATATATTATTATGTATGAGTATTTAATTAGTGGTATTTGTAATTACTTAACAGTGTTTTCGTCTGATGAGTATGTGTTCCAGAGGCCTAATACAGGTCCTCTTCCCCTTCCCATCCTTTCCCTATTAGGAAAGGTTTGGAAGGGGAAGTGGATTTCACGGTGGAGGGGAATCATAGGAATAAGAAGTATTCTCTTTCAGTGCCTCTCCTCCTCCGTTGATTAAAGGTAGGCAACGCTTTTGCAATTGCGGATGTCTATGTGTAGTGGTCACTTTGCTATTTCAGCGATTATGGGTGGCCGCTTGCTCGTTTGCCACTTTGTAATGTATAAAAAAATATTTAATACGTCTTTTAAAACATATCAATACTGTAAAAGGTGAAATATTATTTTAAGTTTATAATTATATAAGTAGATATGAATCACATAAGAATTTCCACTTAATAAATAACTATTTAAATGTAAATTTCATAAATTGTAGAGCGTTTAGTTTTTGTTAACTAACTTACAATAAATTAATGCAGTTGAATATTTTTTATTCATATAATGTAAATATAAATGACATGTTAGATAATTAACGAGCACTGAAATAAAAAGTTGAAACAGTTAAATGCGTTTAATTTAATTATATCCCCATCAATAAATCCTTCACACTGTTAATTAAATCACAAACGAAGTAACAAAGAGTAAGAATCACTCGACGTTTGCAGCATTACTTGCATTATTAAATAATTATGGTTGGATGAACCAGTATATCATGAAATTCGTGTGATCTTTCAGTTTAAACTTGTCAAGGTTGGAAGGGTAAGTGGTTGGCTTTTAAAGGGTCATCGTTGATTGGTCATGTAGATGTGTTGTTGAGTGTTGATTAAATTAAAGAGAGCGATTTATGTGGTACCAATTTAGCAATGACGTGAAATGGCGACAGTATAGGGGCGGCCGACGGCCGTTAAGTGGGTGAAATGTACTCTAATGGCCTTTGTATTGACCGGTTCTTCTTATTATGTACTTACATGCATCATATGATTCACATTTGCTTTTGGATTACTAATACTATACTACATATGTTGTTTAGGGATATAAGTGATAATTAAAATCAAGTAATCAAGTTATACTAAAACTTATACTAAACATCGCTAGTAATATTTTTAATATTTTAAATTCCTTTACGACGATGATACCAATATTAAATAATAGTTAATATTTCAAGTAAAGTGTTTGATTTAAAGATAAATTAATTTTCTTAAATTTCATACTAGTGCTTCCATCTAGTAGCATACACTGGAACTTCCAAAGCACGGAGGCTTTTGCGCTTGAAAAGTGTCCACAAGAGCGCCACCCGCCCTATGTTTTTATTTAACACTGAAGGATTAAAATAAATGCATTTAATTAATTTTCCAGAGAAATAAGTAATAACTATAAATCTGTTCATAATATAAATAATTATTATAGATTAAATATACTTAGCTTTATTACAAATAATTCATCACTTTTTATTACTTCAGGCTACTTAGTAGTCAATATGGCCGTCATAATTATTTTTTACGCAAAGAACTCACAGCTTCTTTGAATCACATGGCTTTCAAATGTTATGTACTCACTTAGATTAGATTTTTATCTCTATTAATGTTTTGATTTGCGGAAGC
>JAAOEG020000032.1:6022993-6034020 GCA_011763625.2 Papilio bianor | reverse complement strand
TAACGTAAACAAAAGAGCTTTGAAAATAAAAGTAAGTAAAACTTCCTAATCTTTAATTCTGTTCCCGTGCTTGTGTGTGACATGAATAATTATTTTACTCCTACGGCGTTTTAAAACAAAGAAAAAAACGCAGTCAATATAACATCTAAATTTAAAAAACCAATCTCGGCATGGCATCGGCTCCGTGTCCCGACATTCCTCCTTTTTATCCTCCCAAGTTTCTTATCCTGTACAGCATAAATCGCGCCGACCCATATAACTCTCGGCGGCCATTAAAAAGATAAACAACTTAATATAGGCATAATAATAAACAAGGCACAGTCGACTTAGTTACATCCCGTAGCTCGGGCCGTTCATAATTTTATTTATTCACGAAACCGTAAATATCCGTAGGAATAATTCCGAAGGCTTTTTGCGGGGATTAAGGGGGCGATGTGGGCCTGAGAAAATTATATTCGACTATAACAGTTATCATGCATCACCTGGAAGACGCTTAATGCGCCTTTTCGCAATCTCGAGGGCGGCGCGGCGCAAGCGACGCCGCGCGCAAATTACTTTTTCAAAGTATTTACATGTAAATAGAGCCACGGCGTGTTTAGGAATTTGCGGCGGGTGACGCACAGCGCTACTGTTGTTACCATTCTAACACTTGAAATTAAACAGGATTTAACACATATGAAGAATCAAAAATTCTTTACGTACTTTAAGAAAATAATTTTCAATGTAAGTATATCTCCACGCAATATTGGATTCTGGTCACTGAATACCATAATAAAATAATTACAAATTAAAAATATGTTATTGCGAAAAAGAACTCTATCAGTTATGTCTCGAAATCTTACACCATACATAAAGTCTGTATAATTATCATCCATTCTACTTATAAAGTTTCATAACGACCTATACGTCGACTTAACCTCTACTTTCGGGGCTGGGGGTGTAAGGGGTTCCCCCCGGGGTTGGCGCCCCCACGCCTTATAATGGGACTCTAAGAAAAACGGGTGCTCGGTTCGGAATAGAAAACGCTCCTTTGGAAATAGCTTCGGCGGAAAGCTAGCGATTTATGCGAGCTACGGGATACGCCGGGAAATATCCGTGAAGCGGATTTTTAATGGGGCCATTGTTTCTATTTTAAGCGGCGCGTGCGAATGGAATACTCAAGTTTGTGGAATCTTGTTGTTTGCTTAATGTTATGTGCCGAAGCGGGCGTGCGTGCGCCTGATAATGAGCCGCCGGTATTAACTCCCGGCCGCCACGAGGTGGGGGCGCTCACTGCCTATGTATCGGACTGTTTAATTACACCTCTTAGCATGTAAATACATACGCGAATCCTTTAATTCCCCTAAATCATTAAAATTTATCTATCACGTAATTATGTAACCGGGAAGTTTTTTACAAACAATCATACGCAAGGTCGAGACTAGACTTCTTCTACCACTTAGATACGTATCTTATCTTTTGTTACTAAGTTATTAGATCGAATAAAATAATAAATGTAGTAAAAATATCTCTACAATTAATTATTATACACATTAATTTGTCATATTTTAATAGAACTTTCCTATGAATTATTTCACTAACATAAAAAGGTTCGCAGGATGATAAGATCAACAAAGTTACTTGAATTAAAATTAAAAAATTGTAAACCGACTGTAACGGATACCAATTAAAACTTAAATTAATAGTCAAGAAATTTTATATTTATGATAGAATATAAAACAGCAAGTGAGTACTTCTTACATCGTAATAATATTCATTAACACCTGCTTATAGTCACAGCAATAACTTCAAATTGTTATTACTTCATTCAATGTTTTTTTTTCTTAATTTTTATACCATGTTTGCTTTGTCGTAAAAGCTCAATAAAAATTACACACCACATTCGATTGTTCGTGTTCTTCATTTAAATATTCTTTTAATAATTACCTCGTGAGTAATTGTGAACAAGCAATTTAATTTAATTTTCTTAATAAAAGGTGCTACATACTCGTAATTATCTCATATTTATTTATACTTGATTTTTACAATTTTATTTTAATAAAAATACATTTATCTGCATCCTGCTAATATTTACAACGCGAAATTTTGTAAGAATGTATGGATGTATGTTTGTTACTTATGTAAAAACTACTGAATAAATCTCGATGAAACTTTACAATAATATACATAAAAATAACACATAGGCTAAAATTTATAAAGATATTGTGTATAATCCAAAATAAAACGATATAAGTGTAATGTTTGTATGGATGTTTGTATGAAGTTATATCCATGTCCATGAAATTTGGCACAGATATAGAACATAGTTCGGAAAAACACATAGGCTACTTACTAAGTTTTATTTCCGCGCGGACTGGTCGCGTGCAAAAGCTAGTGATCAATACAATAGTATTTTATACCTATTGTTATAATTTTAATAAGTAAGTCAATTTATGCCGGAAACTTTTTAGTACTTTAGACTATTTTAAATAAGAACAAACAGAAGTGAGATAAGATATCCGAGTAATGTACCAATATGTACATATGTTAGAAATTATAATAAAATTTACAACAAATAAAAATAATAAGGTTCCGAACTAAACTATTGGGAATAGGGGAATCGATTTGAAATCGATTCATCTGTTACGTACTTTAAACAAAAAAAATACTTAATTATGTTACAACCCATTAAAATTTTAATGAAGCCTTTAAAGGTAATTAATGGTTTTGAACAGTACCCGTGCAGTTAAAAAAAACAATCCCCAAATCTATTTTCGTATGTTTGGTAATCAGCGAGACGTCATATCTTTCCAGCGGAAGAAATAAAAACGCCAAAATGATGAACTAATAACATACCAACGATCGGCCTAAAGCCACCGAAAACGAAATATATCAGTAAGCTGGGTAACACATCGTTCCGTCGGTATAATGAACATGGCTCCCTCTACTGGGGGACATTAATCAACCCCCTCTCCCCGCCCGTACCACAGCACCCCGTTCAAAAAAACACCCCTCCCCCTCCACGGTTAGAATGTTTCCAATTCATCACGAGACCCCGCCCTTGACAACTCTATAGCCGTATACGGGACGCAACTTTCTTACCGTCTTTTGTGGCATGGCCGCTGCGGACCGGCAATCCATTGCTGGAAAGAATTCTTTGCTAGACCGTTTATGAACCTAGATTTTTTATACAAAACTTTGCAACGCCTATAACAAATAAGTTTCTAGACACATAACTTTTTATGAGCGTTCGATTTTGCTGCTTTAATTTTACTTAATTTTAGTTTATTACATAGTCTTTTATTGGATAAAGATTCTGAGTAATATTATGCATTTAGAATGTAGAATCTTAATTAATACTGATTAAAGTATGCAAAATATGAAGCTACGCCGCCTATCGCCGGTCAGTCGGCGCTACGTAGTCGCTGTTTAATTGCTTCGTTCATTTAACGCATATAAATTGTTATTCATTGCCGGCTATTCGCTACCCGACTCGCTCCCGGCCAACACGTACGAATGCATTCTATGGGTGTTTATTTGACCATTACAAGCATTTACATGCGGAATGTACAGCCATGGAACTTTGAGATGAAAGCTTCGTATTAATTATATTAAAATATTTAATTGAAAAAAGTTGAATAATATTTATACTATTTAAATACTGGCTGTCACCAGCGACTCCGTCTGCTCGTCCTTTTTCTAAAATAAACGTAACCTAAATTACTTCTTATTACATAAGCTACCTGCCAATAAAAGTTCCGTTAAAATCGGTTCAGCCATTTCAGAGATTAGCCGGAACAAACAAACAGACAACAATTGTAAAAAAAGTTATTTGGTGTATGTACCTATATTCATATACATGTAAACAACGGTTATTTCAATATTACAAACAGACACTCCAATTTTAATATATGTATAGATGTGTAGTTTAGTAAATATGAATTTAGAAAGTCATAACCGACTTTTTAAAACTCTCTTCAGGAAATGTGACATTGACACAGTTGGTGATATTTATTCAACATTCCAAAAAATGTATTTTTTCACAAAGACTTGAAAAGTGTTTCACAAAAGTCATTTATGTCAAACAAAGACTTTATTAAAACAATGTGTTGTTACGAGCTTGTAATGAAACAAAGGAGAGAAGGAAAGACGAACACAAATTTTGCCGTCGGAACTTATTTTTGTATGACCCGCGCACAATACGGGCAAGAAGAAAATAAAGCAAATTTATGTTTTCAAATATAACTCCGTATAAGAAGAATTTTAAAACGTTTCTTTAAATGATTTATAAAAAAAATAAAAGTATCGCACAGTTTAAAAAAAAATTAATATTTAAATTTATGAAATATTTAAATAAATAATCTAATAAGAAGAAGAAAGAGTGTTAGTCTATTAAAATAAATAGATAATTTTGAATTGATTCCTGCAGTATTTAAACAAAATTTTTACGAACAATCCCACTGATTGAAAGCATTTATTGGATTGATCTCATTGTTTTTTATTTTAACACAATTAAAAGTAATGTTTACGGATGCGTAATATTTCAGATCCTTCCTTGTTATAGGCTACCTTTTTGATTTTATTTGACTGTAAATTCGTCATTAACATCTATAGCATTTTTAGAATTCTCATGTAATACGGTTAATATGATAATTATTCTCAGTTGTTTAAAGGGAGATAAAGCTAAACGTTCCGCGAAGAGTATCTATCTATATATACCTTTAATCCTAACTTAATTTTCACCTCGTACGGCACAAACCATTGCAGATAGGGATACAAATCGCTACCAAACACTTTCTGTAATGAGTACGATCGCAACTTCAAACGGAAAATTTCATGAGCGTTTCGCTCTTTTACGTTCATAAATAACGTCTAAAACACTTTTCTTCTTAAGGATTATTCGCCAATTATTTGATTATTTTTAATGGATAATTATTATTCAAGTATCAAAAGATTAAGTTCACACAGAACGTTATAAGATAAATTTAAAAGCTGTCTTATCGTCCTACTGTTTCCTAAATTGATTTCACTTATTTTGGATTTAAGTCTCACTAAAATATATCGGATATAACTAAATATATGATGTAACTACAGACAGCAGTATTATTACTCTGATAATAATATAAGATAATTCGCTCAGCGCTTTTGCTTCACACCGCGCCCTTAGACCAGCGCCAGTGCGGGACTAGTTTATTTGCAATAAAGAAAGTGGAATCCCGGGTTGCGCTCCAATTACCGGGATATACGCGGCTATCTTAGTGACGTGTTACCCAGACCGGGACTGGTTGGCAATTATACATATTGCGAGAATAGCCCCGTCCAATACGTACCCACGCAACCCGTACCTGTAACTACCGTGAACAACGTAAATCACACTGTTTGTTTTGTATCTACTAACAAAGATGTAACTGCTAGACTTATCGATTTGGAACTATGATATTGTTTTTGTTTAGATTGTTTTATTTATTTACAAATGTACAGACTTTATTGAATTTGATTTACAAGAGAACTGCGATCCATGTAAGCGTAAAAATCTATGATTTGGTTATAAAATACATTCAAAATGTATTCGATCAGATGAATTGTTAAAATACGCATTTTCTTAAGTTGGTCGCCGGGACAGCGCTGTCGGTAGTGCTCCCCTGGGCCACATGCGCTAGTTTTCCCGGCATATCTTATTGCCCTTTTGTTGATTCCCTGGATCGTTAGTTTCTTCACCAGGGGTCACTGGGCTTAAGACCCGCAGTCCCGGATACAAGGTCTCTATTCGTCTGCATAAAACAGATTCGTTTGGTAGTATATCCACTTTTTGAGGCAGTACATTTTTAAAAGTAATCGATAATTAAAACATACCACTGAAACTTATAAACCAACAAAATAATGTAATATACACATCTCTAGAATTTTTTTCTTAGTACTTTTGTAATTAATTGTTAATCTTTTTTTTAATTCTCATAATAATTCTAAAACTAATTATAACAAATTTCGCTACTAAGTTATAAAGGATTAAAACATTCAAATCAAACAGTGTGCAGTTTACAGACGGGATCGTCCCTTGCGCAAACGACCCTTGTCTTATTTATTCATCCGAGG
This sequence comes from Papilio bianor, assembly GCA_011763625.2. Lineage (NCBI taxonomy): Eukaryota > Metazoa > Arthropoda > Insecta > Lepidoptera > Papilionidae > Papilio > Papilio bianor. The sequence continues at coordinate 6,027,948 of JAAOEG020000032.1, read as the reverse complement.
AAAAAACTTGTTTTGTTTACTCCCCTCCCCGACTTGGGGGAGGAAACGGAAAATGCGGATACAAGTTCCTCGATTTACTATAACCCCGTGAAGATATTTTGTTTGTTTTCTAACAGTAAATCTCAAAATACAATGTATGTCTTTGAGTACTTTTTGAATACACTCTTATTTTAGTGGAAAATTCCTTTGTTTGCATGTGATATAATTAATTTCTTGATTTATATTAGATTTAGTTGCCAAACTTAGGCTTAAGTTGTATTGGTATATTCAAAGAAACATATTTAACAGGATGCTAAGATGGATTAGATTTCCTTGGAATTGGGAGCTAAGTAATTCGTAATAACATATTCAGGTCATATTACGTCGATAAATCATCACATCACATTCCTATTGAATGTTACCCATTGCACGGGGGACTTCTTACGCACAGAATCCTGTGGATAGTGTAGCTTCGCAATAGTGAAAGAATTTTTCAAATCAGGTTGTATATTTTCGTAGCCTTTTCAATGTAAATAAACAAAAAAACAATCAAATCTATCCTCTCTACGATATTTACATAGAAAACTAGAAAATAAAAATGAAATCGACTAGAAGAACTTAAAAGTATAAAATTGGCGATCGAAAATACAATATTTGAAAGGGTTTTCTAGTCGCATTACCGTGTTCGAGTAGCCTAAAACCCAGGGTGCCTGGTTGGAACGTAATGACACGACGCCCCCGTCTCAGCCGGCGCCGACTCAACGCCGAACTTCTGACAACAGCGGTACTCAAACTGTTCATTACTTCTACGTTAAAATTTATCAGGATTAGTGCACCGCACGAGCACTTTAGTAAGCTTATTGAGATTTTAATTAAATTTTGTTGCGCTCCTAGCGAGGAATACCTACATTAATTTTGTAATCCCTCGTACCTTGAAGCTGTTATTAAAATTATTAATCATATAGCTATAGTATCTCATCGCTTTTAACATTATGACCACTCGTCGAACTTTGAAACTACTACAATATTTTAGAAATTCAAGGAAAATAGTAAAATTACGTCATTGAATAAAATGTATAGCTACAAATTTTTCTCAATCAGGTTTACTTTTAGTAAAGCTTGGTCTGTATATTTCAGTAAGAAAGTAGTGGAGTCACTTTTATTTCAATTTTAGGTGTGTATATAAAGAATTATAATGCAAAATTACATATAATATTCTAGTCAAAATAGGTTAAGGTAAACTTTAAGTATAAACCAAAATGTTAATATAAGATCAAAGACTCCGAACTTTGAGTATCACTGACTCATGTTCAGCCACCCCGGAGCTACCCTTTTTAAGGGGATTTCTTTATGTTGTGAGAGCTCATTCATAGCGTCCATCAGGACGATTCGGAGCATCGTTACGGTCGCGGGAAATGTAGCGAAATCATCGCTTCACTGCCGCACTGCCGGCGTACCGTGTACCGCCATATTGTACCTACGTACCATAGTTTGAATTACGTTTGATTCAATTTGGGAATCGAGCTTGGAAAGCGCTGCCCGATCTGATTCAGATGTTTTCTTACATCTTCCTTATCTGACGAAATGTCCTCATATAGAATAGCTTACTCTTTATTTTTACTCATCTTCGTTTGTCATCTGTCGTTCCTTTGATTTGTACGATCACGTTATTTTGCCGAATTTGTGGAATAGAAGAACTGTCAATCCAATTAAATTACTTATCGTTAATATTGATATTTAAAAGAAACAAATAACTATTATATTATACATTGTTCTAAAAATACACTCAAAGATTTGAAATCAATTGATAAATTCGAGTTAATCGGTCTCATAGTTACGTACTTTCTTTAACAAAATTCAAATGTATACATGCAGCTTTTTATTTCGTAACCCAATAGGTATATTGTATAAGTCTAGAGAAATTGTGGAGATCTTGTCGCAGAATCGTTGTAACAGTTTGCGGACGTTTTGCGGCAAGGAATTTAGTTTTAATAAAGGCCTTCGCAGCCGTCGCTCCGTCGATATTGCACGACGAACACCCACTAATGTTCCCTTTTCATATTACACTCAAGTATTATTACATACATAGGGTTGACTGTACAAAGAATTCATATTATAAAATTAAATGTAAATAAAACTATCTTTTATCTTTTGGAAGTATTAAGCCTGCGACTATTTATCTTTGAAGTCGACTTTTGTCTACACTTATAAACATGAAACAGTAATTGTTTTAAACATACAGTTTACTTTAAAAACTTACAAAAAACGAAAACAAACCCTGTTGACGAACTACATTTAACTAGGCTAATTGAAATTTCAACTAAATGAAATACAAGATACGCTTTTATTTGCAAGTTTACGGTTCAGAAGTTGTCTAGTTGCATTTTACGAGCGTACATATAAATTGTTAATTGGTACCGCATGTAGCCAAACATTTAGTCAAGTCAACCCTCGTATAAATGAGGCGTGCGGACAAAATAATACAGTGGTGCTGCGACCCGAATGACCACCGGCCCTGTCAGAGACGGGCAATTAAGATCGCCGACTCCCTACACAGTTAATCCAAAAATACGTGAGATGGGTGATCATTGACTGCAAATAGTGTTTACTAAGCTCTTTATTATTGAACGTGGAATACGCAAACATTATCATGATTTCAAATATCAATAAATAAATATACGTAGTTGTATGTAATATTATTAACAGGTCGACGATTTACAACACTATATTAATTGGAACTTTTGGAACGAATTATCTTCATAAAATATAGTCATTATATGTCTTTCTAATACATAAAGAGACAAGATAAAACATCTTTTAAAAATCGACCCCATTTGCACAGACATAAGAAACAAAATCGTAGCAAAAGAAATGTACATGTTTAAAAAGTTAACAAGTAGAAATTCACTGAATATCGTGAGTACCTAATAAGGGGCATAGAACGAAGTCTCCGGTCCGGCACGTCGGCTTTATGGACCGTTAGAGCTACTGAAATCAATAAAAGTGTCGGAATGTACCGCACATGCGCACTGCAGTCCACCGCTCTCACTGACACAGCTACATTCATTTTATAGCCACTTGTATTTGTGTCTATGGCCACTTTGTACTTCGCTGTTGACGGAGTGAAAAAAAAACGGAGGGAAAAAATTAATTGGCACAAGTAGTAAATACAGCTGAAGAGATGGATAAAGATATTAAATTATAATTATGATTTTCATTTGAATGGCCGGATGTTAATGAATAAAAATTAAATTTATCACTAACAATAATCTATACAACGATCTCAAATATTACTAAAGTGTCATGGATTCTATGGCATAAAATGATAGCACTTTTCGATACGATGGAAATAATAATGAATAGATTGAACAGCGTGAGACTGCTTATGAATAATATGTAAATTCGAAAGCAAATGAATGCATGACTCAGTTCTGTTAATTCACATGAACAAACTTTGGAACACTTCTTCATTATTACAGTTTGGTCTTTATTCAGGTCTTCAACTTATAGCTACATTAAATAATTTACAGCCCACGTACAGTATGTAAACACATATTTCATTTATTTACACTTAAAAGCGATTTTGGCTGCTTGTCAAATTGTATTGAGAAACGATTTAGAGTAAACTTTTTTTTTTTCTTTTTAACAAAAAGAACGGTCGGTAGATACGTATAGAGGGACTCCATGCTGTGACTAATAGACGCTGCCCTTGTCCGATATTTATAATTCAGCATTAGATATAATTTATTAGAAAATGAAGACATATTTAAAGCCTCCCACAGAAACCGGTCAATTGGGTGTTTCGAATATGGCGTCACTGTTCGAAGTTACTGATTAAGAAATTTATTTAGAACATTAATTTATCCGATACGTATCTTCGAAAATGTTAATTAACTTTGATAGTCTTTTCGAAATAGTTATTCGGTTTTATTAATAAATCTTTTCGAATACATTTTCATTATTATGGTAAGGAAAGAAGATGACTTAAATTTTCCAAAGTAAAGGTAGAAATAAATCAAAAACACATTAAAATGATTTGTATTATGTGCAAAGATTAAAAGGATACTTTTACGCGAGTTTTATAGCAATTACGGCAATCAAACACAATTTTATTGAATCAAAACAGTGTTAACTATCTTCGGGGTGTCAGTATCGCACCGACAAAGATACCTTTAACGATAGGACAATTAATTAAAAAGGTATAAACGCCACTTTTATACACGAAGAGCCTATAAAGACTAACTTTTATATGTCGTAAACGCGATTGTCTAAGGACCCTGACGACTTCGATACTGCTGCGTTTCAGAGGGAAAATGGGACGATGTTCCAACAAAGGTACTTATGGGAATATAAAAAGACGAAACTGCGGTAGAAAGTAACCGATTATAGGCTCGTGATTCTTATTTAATTATTTTGAAATAAACAACTAAAACTAAACAATATTATTAATTTTTAGATATGTTTTAAATTTGTTATTGGGATTTTAATACATAACTATTTCTTTTCCAAAGTACAACAAAACTCTTTGAATGTAGTTAATATTGACAATTGTGCTGATGTTGGTCAATAAATCTGGTCTTTTCATTTATAAAAGATATTCTCTCAAGAACAAGTTTATTTTATTCGAATGCTTGGGTATTAAAATAATGTCGTATGTCGATAAAATAACGCTAAATCACGTAGATACAGAGAAAGAGCGCAAACAGCGCATAAAAGCAGTTCAGATCAATGTTAGATATCTCCGATGGGTGAATAAAAAAGATTTATTTGGCTCCCTGAGAAGAAACTTTGAATGAAAATAGTGAGATTTTTAAATAAACCATTAGAGAAAAAGTTCCGGGCCGTTTGAGGCGGGTTATTGTACTACCATCGAGCGCTATTGTTCACTGCAACATAGACTTTTTGCATAGATATTAATATAATGGAAGTGACATATAATACATACTAGATACAAAAAACATTCTTTTCGATATCAG
>JAAOEG020000032.1:5912799-5924213 GCA_011763625.2 Papilio bianor | reverse complement strand
TGAATTTTACATTATTTAAAACAATTATAATTTTTAAATTTAATCTCATTTTAAATCAGTTTGCTACCGTAACTGTGTTTGTAGTTTTGTTGGCTAATTAATTTCTAATCGGGTAAACTTCTTAAACAGAGCGAGCTGTCTTAGCTCTTGTCTTGTCTTGTGTTAGCCCTCTATTATTCCACAATTTTTACTGTTTCGTGGCACACACTAGAAAACAATTACTCTTTTAGATTACAACATATTCTCGATGATCTATCGTAAAAATCGGGTTTATACTAGGAATATTAAAGATAATTTCATAAAAATTTTCTTGCATTTTTACTGTCATATGTTATATGTTATATCTTTTTATGTATATCAATAATGTATACATAAAAAGATACTTTTTTAATTCTACAAATTGTCAGGGTAGAAAGCTCCACGCGCCCTAATCCACCGCTTTTTTCTAGTTTAATATGAAAAAATTACTTAACATCCTTGTGGTTAGAGCAATGTTAATAACGAATATGAGATGTTAATAATTAATATCAAAGGTTACCTAAGATATATCTTACGTCTGTCTGGATAATTTCAATACATTTAAGTTTGTGACTCAATACAAATCACTTTAAGGTGTCTATATTGCCGGCTAACCCCCGGACGGAAGAGCACAACGTCCCGGGATACGTCTGTCATTGTAATGCAAATATGTATGCTGTCTGCCTCACAATTACCCCTACGGTCAAGCGGGAGCCGACCGATGACCGTGCATAGCAACCCTCCCATTTAAAGCGATATCGACCCCACAACTGTGACCCCTTACCCGCAATTTTCACCTTTATTACATCCAGCTAGCTGCGCTTCTCCCATGAAACTAGAACAGGACAGTTAGAGATATATTTCATGGAGATATGTTTATGAGTGTCGCTAATGCGGTGAAGTAGTGTGAAGGAATGGCGTAGCAATTGTGTGGACAGCCATTAAGACCGCTGCGTGTAACGCCGATCGTTATGAGACAAGGATATCTAGCGATATCGTTGATAATTATGTATTATGCTGCTACCCTAGTACCCTAGGAGTTAAAAAAGTAATATTATTTAAAATTTTAATAGCGAAAATAGTATAAAATAAATGGGAATATTGTCTTTTTAATGGACGTTTTAATAATTTTATTTTAATTTGAAATTTTTAGAAATTATAAACACTATATACCTACGTGTTTTACATCACACGATCGTAGTGTTTACCGTATATCTATGTTCGTTTTCGATGGCATAATTAAAAAGAAGGCATATGGATATGGGAAATTAATGTGATTTAACCTTTTGGCTCTGTGGTGATAAAATATAGCAAAATTATGTTTTAAATGTAGCCTTAACTATCTAGCACGAATAGCAGTTACATAGTTTAAAAAAAGTAGATCATTTGTAGATGAATTCAAAGTGAAAACATTTTATATATAACTCGTCCAAAAACATTTGACCCTGCAATTTTTGTAGGCAATAAAATAGTCCATGACAAGTAATAAAGTAACCGCTCCTTATTTAAATTTATAGAACTGGTTACAATAATTCTGTTCGCCTCACAATATATGCGGTTTCCATTACAATATATGAATACGAAAGGTTTAATGACCGCTGAAAACCGGTCGTTAATGGAGACTTTCTTTTTGCTTTTTGCGAACGTAAAACTCTTTGTTATATTCTTTCGGATCTGGTTCAGTTATGGACGTGACGCCTTTAGTCCTTTCTTGGTTTATAAAATAAGTGCCCTCGTTTTTTTAACCAACCAAGTTCACCCATCAAAAAATTTAATATGTCGTATAGTAAAATGTTGCAATTTTTTTTGCTTTAAAGTTGACTAAAGACGTAAAAAATACGTAAATCTAAATTGATTTCCCGCGAGCTGATGGTGACTTGCGCTGACTTTGAGATACTTGGCCGTTCGACTGAAAGGAAAAAGGCCCTCTGTAATTTTATAGCTTTCTTTGTAAGTAAATGAGGCATAAAAGTTTCTAGTCAAAGACGACGAACAGGATGTATACGCAATTTATATACAAAGGTTTATAAAATAAGAATAAAAGAAAAACAAAAATACGACGTGTTTAGACCAGACTATCCCCTGGGCACGTCGGAAATGTTCTCGTCTTCCTCGCAATTTCACAAACTCTGCACACACTGAACCATTGTCTACCCATGTACCACACAAAACCAGTTTAAAATATCCAACCCGCCTCCCTAGTCGCCATTATTAAAAGGGAAAAGAGGAGGGAAAACGCCTCCGGCTCGGGTTCTTACTAAACTGGTCCTACTTAAGACGGAAATAACAAGACAGACTAGAAACTAAATTAGAATATACGTTTTCTACAGTCGTTTTAAAATATTTTCTTATTTCCTAGTTTATTTATGTCACTGTTGAGAATTGATTCTAATAGACCCTTTATTTTTAGATAGACCGATTAATAAATCCGATAAATTTAGGTTCATAAATATTTACATTTATTAACCATCCATTAACTATATAATATAAGGAATTTACACTTATAAATTATGTGTAAAAACTAATAGATTAAGTGTACGATTTTTTAAACTTTGCCATTCAAACCATTAAGAATAATATTATATCTAAGTTGAACAGAATTTATAAATTATTAAAAAACCAGCATTAATTATAAAACAAAGTTTGCACCACACGACCATATTTTAAATGTTGAGATAAAAAATCATTAATAATGGTCTGACATAACTTATTTTAATATGAAGCGTCCAGCAACCAAGAGCTCCTGCGCCTCACGCTTCCAATATAAAAATTCATAAAAATACCCTTTGTTCAATATAAGCACAAGGTCCAACAACTGTTGGATGTTTCGACTCTCTATGCGGCAACCTGCGGGCGGTATTATTTAAGCGCGCCATATCGATTTATTTTATCCAAAACTGCTGCAATTATGACATTAATTCAGATCATAAAAGCAATAGAATCTATGTATAGAACTTTAGAAAAGAATAACTTTATTTGAACCGGTGCCGCGTTAACAAAAATGATTCGGTCGGCCGTAGTCTTTTTTTTTAGTTTCGTAGACACGTTCATATAGTAGTGAAAGATTGGGAACCGAGGAAGGTGTGGGAAGAACGCCGAATCAGACGATCCCGCGCGGGAGATCGGCCATAGATAAATTGTACGGTACGCGGGCGTTTCGAGTCGCTTATTCGAACGCTCACAATGGCTACACAACTATAGATTATACTCAAACCAGTTATGTAGATGCTAAAGCAATAAGTTCAATATTTAAAGACAAGGATATTTTCCAGCCGATAGGTGATTATTTTTAAGGTTTCATTTGCAATCGAGGACTGGATTATCATAGTAAATTTTGTTAGGGCGCCATTCCTGCCACAATACCGGCTGTAAGAATTCGTACGAATCGATCTATATATTATTCTTCTTTATTTCTCGTTTATGTTATGTTTTAATGATATGCCTCTTTAAATTCAATATTTGATGACACTTTAAAGGATTAATGATCCTCATATTTCAACACCTACGAAAACTTAGCCGCTAAATACGACAATACTCATTGAAATAGCGCTGGATAACGTAGCCATTTATTTTTACCTTTTTATTGGCAGTCGTCCAGTTTAGACATGGCTACCGATACTTGTGAAGCGTGGGGCGAAGTAAACAAAAAAAACAAGCGATAACTCGTATCTGATAGACAAGGTCGCATGTTAAAGAAGTATCGTCAAATTTAACAGAAACATTTTACCATTAGCAGCTCTAAGACAGAATAAATAAAGCAATAATTTATCTTTCGTGACGTTCTAACTTCTCGCGTAAAACTGCTTGTTTTTTGTTTTAAATATTTCTTCGCTTTGTAAATTATGACGTCATGAAAGTTAAGGAGAACGTTATTCTGCGCCGTTATTTTCTATATTCAATATTAGCGCCGGGCGGAAGCGAGCTGAGACGCAGATAAGGGGGGCATTAGCTCAGTAGGTACGGGGAAAGGGCTAAATTTGTGGCCGACGAGGGGTCATTAACTGACAATCTCTTTAAATCACTTGTGGATCCTCCCTGTGGACTTGGTCGGGCTTATTACGTAGGGTGCGCAAGGGAAGCTTCGAGGGTATTAAGAAATTTGAGCCGCTCTGCTTAAATATGTAGGTATTCCTGAGGCTACCTGCATAAGTAACCGTTTACGTTACAATGCTACAAATATTCTGACTTGCTTTACTCTTGTAAACAAGCTTTTAAAATTTCCCTTAGTTTTTCAGATGCCAAGTTAGTTATTTAATGGCCTTAATTAATATTAAATATTGCGTAAAATTGAATGTAAACAGAATATCGATTTAACATAGGTCTTTCGGAAGCTAATAAATGTTTTTGCTTGAGAAAAAAAACATTAAAAAATACTGACATAAAAGGGAATAATGTACATAAATTGACACATATGCACTAGGACGGGAACGATGAATAATTTAAATGATCCCAATATTAGGACTATAATATTTTAGCCATGACTTGATTAGTGAGTCGGTTTGATCCTCGACCCGCGAGAATACTAATTGCCTAATTTAGATTTTAGAACAACCAACGAATATCCGAGTTCCGCTGATCGATACCGGACCCCTCGGTTCCGGTCGCATCAGCTCCGGACCGTTTTTAAAATCCTTGCTTAAAACTGTCCAGTGAAAAAGACCTTCTGTGCTATAACCGGATGTAAAGTTCCGATATAAAATTGTGTTCGTTATGTATTACGAAGGATCTTGTTATACTGGCTGCTTTATCTACAGCAGGTAGAATAGCTAATTGTGTATTCTTTCCTCGCTCGGAGTGTCCTTAATCCGCCCTTTTTGTCCCAACACCCCTTTTCCATCCTCTGTACCGCGCCCCAACTAGGTGGAAAGTTTTAAGTAAGCGGAGCGTCACTTCAAATTAAAAATGTGAAAACAATGTGATTAAAATATCCCGTCCTTTTTTCTCTGATACAATATATTTTTGTTAACCTTACAATTTCTCAGATGGTACTTAGTAACGACAACAACCTTACATATCTTTAATAAAATATGCTAGAAAAATTATATCATCCATAAATACATGAAATAATTTTAATTGAAACTTGAACGAATTTATAAAATATAAGCCACATTAAATAAAACAAATATATAGTCGTATAGATAAGCTCCTTCTTTTTGATGTCGGTTAAAAAGTCATTTTGTCTTACTATTATACATAAAGAAGCATTTACTTTAATATTTATTCGTTACAAGTGAGTTACAAATCTTAAAATAAACATTAAATGCCGTATAAATGTTTAAGGTCAGGAAATTATTCGAGACGATAAATCGTTCGACACAAATCGAGGGGGCGAAGATTTCGCCAAGTACCTGCAATGGGCGACTGAGGCACTGCCGAAACTGTTTACAGTGGTTCGTCGTTGCGAGTGGAGATAACCGCGCTTCAATGCTGAACAAAATTAACAAGAACATTATAGCATTTAACGCAAATAAAATTACTACTTGTTTACATTATACACCATTACGTTCTTTATTATAAGTACATTTGTATTTTTACGCTACGTAATGTAAATAGTTTTAAATATAATGATGATACGTGAAAACATCCATTAGAATAAAATAAAGAGTGCTTCAATTGTTTTAACCAATAAAAAGAAAACCACTTCGTTATTTTTCTTTTCTATCAAATCTATTATTATAATAAAATTGGAGTCTCTGTTTGTAATATTGAAATAACCGTTTTTTACACCATGTATAATATGTAAATAGTGTATACATATAACACTACATACACCAAAAATTCTTTTTTTTACAGTTTTTGGCTGTCTGTCTGTTTGTTCCGGCTAATCTCTGAAATGGCTGGACCGATTTTGACGGGACTGTTATTGGCAGGTAACTAATGTAATAAGGAGTAAATTAGCCTACGTTTATTTTAGAAAAAAATCTTTGAGTAAAAGAACGCGCGGACAGAGTCGCCGGCGACAGTTAGTTAACAAATAAAAGGAAAACAACCTCGTTATTTTTCCTTTCTATCAAATTCTAAATATAAGTTAACGAACAATAGTAAATCTATTTCATTCTGTATGAGTTCAACGAAAGTTGCAGGACTTAATAACGTTGCCCACGGTAGTGAGAAGATTGCTGCGCGAAAATTTACATTTTTATTGAAATTTCCACTCTCGGCCGCAGATAAAAACTATGTCTCTAAATACATACCTTGAACCTTGCGCGCTCTTGTGGTGCCCCTATGTTTACATTGCGCGGTGTGGGAGAGTGCCGTGTTAGTTTTAACTATTCCCAAATTTATCGATGAAGCTATAATTAATATAAATTATTGTCCGTTCCAACGAGCGTATGCTACAAATTTATAAATGGGTGTTTAGTTTCACAATATCAACCACTAGACTAAGCCTCCGATTTTACATGAAGCTTCATTAATTAACCGGATTATCATATTGTGAATAAATTTTGTATTTTATTTTAGTTATCGATAATATCCGTAAACCCCATCTCTAGTCGTGCTAACACCAGACGATAGCTATACAAACGTACCTATGCAGCAGTTTGACTCTAGGGAAGGGATCATAATAGGAAATTTTCCCGAGCGTGTATGCGTGCAGTATCCGATACCCTTTTTACTTGTATTGTTTTTATTTTCCAAACTTAATGAAAGAACTTGTCTCTCCTATATTGCGATTTCAATTCTCCTCGTGTTTCGCTCAGATGTGCTTCGATATTTTATATAATTTATATCTTTAAGTGAGATTATGAAATGCCCTTATCTTTGCTAAATGCGAAATCAATTTATAAGGATGAAGACGTTTCTGAAAAGAATTTTCAAAATCATTATTAAGATAGAATATATATAGATAATCCTTAAGATATTATTACAGTCAATATGTCCAAACTAACAAGCAATTTAACTAAGCTAATATTATATTTTCATTATAATATTAATTATACACATACCAGTAAGATTAACAAAAACCATTGATTTCCGAAGCAGGTATGGTGCCTTAACTGTTATCAAATAACTTAAGACGCTTTTCAGCGCGAATAGCTTTTCTCAACATTCAATTAATGATTTGAACAAAAATCGATCAATCAGTTTCAGTTGGTATTAGGTTGGATTATATTACCTTGAATGTATAAAAGTATTAATTCAAGTTTTGTCTGAGTCGATGATATTGAACGTGATCAAACGGTACCTGAGGAAACAATTCGTGGTTTTGTTGACTCGTGTTAACGTCATTTTTACGACTTCTCATATTGGATAACGTACCTCAATAAAATCAGAGCCTATACAAAATTTATGTTCAAAGAACTAGGACACGAAAAATGAACTTTTTGTTCATCAGTTGTAAATGTCTCCGCAAATTGACCATAAATTTCTGCTCTATTAAAATTTATTGTCCTCAAAACGTTTATTGTTACATTACGTAACTCGGTAACCCTTCTAGTCATAAAACAATGCAGCGATACGAATCATGCAAAAAAAAACCTCTATCGCGTATTACCTCTACTGAAGGGTCATAATCCCGCGACATGATCGACTCGATTTTATGGCACGGGGGGGTAGTGTTTTACGATCTCTTATCGAATCGAATTTTTAGTGCTTACTGGCGAACGTGTAGTTTTTATACAAAGCACCACTTTAAATTAAAGAAACGATACGACAGAATCGACAATGGCGTTAATTATCTACTACAAACATCATTATGTTTTTAATTAACATGTAATTCATGTAATAATAACCTATAATATTCGGTTGCGTTTTTTTTTTAATTCCAAATAACTGAGCTCCATTGATCACTGCCACTCACTGACGAGCTACATTTAAATACAATGAACGCATCTGTTTTGCTTATGAATCGATTACAATAATCATCGTATCATAAATCTGGCCAAATACAGTTGGCTGTTAACATTATCTTCTTTAATTATATTTAAACAATTTTAGTAAGAAGACAATTTTATTATACGTACATTAATAATAAGTATAGTATATATCTCAAAGGGCAAATATTTCTACAATGTAACAGCAAATTCGAGCCCTCGCCCTCCGCGTGAACTGTTCAGACGCCCGCACAAACCTTTCTCTTTATACGAGATAAAGCAAACACCGCTTGCAGAAGATAAAGAGGAGAAATCGACCGCAACTATATAAAGGTTTGCGGCGATAAAAATACCATGTTTATTTGCACGCCTTACATCAGTTTGCGAGCCGAGCGAAACAGGCTAACCCTGCCTGGCGCGAAAACACGAAAATATCCCTTTTCTCATATAGCATATGATTGATTTTCTTTTGTCGTTCATATGTCTTTAAAATCATTCTTTTGCAGCCGCTAAAACGAACTACGCCGCCAGATCAGAAATTCGGATCCCTATCTCGATTTTTTACCTTAAAAAGTGATTTAAAAAGTACGTGCCTGAAAGATTACCACGGCATTTGTTAGTGCGGCAGGTGGCGGTCGTTATTTCTCAACGTGAAAAGGATTGAACTTGGATATTCAAAATATGCAGCTCTATTTATAATCAGACGCATCACTGGCTGCTTTTGTTTACGTTTTTTTATTGCTTGAGTACGGAGATAGAGGATTTTTTTTAAATTATTTTTCGTTTACTCTTTCCTAATGCATTACTATTTCTGTACACGACTTACATGCATTTTGTTTATTAATGACGTATATATACATTTAAGTAGTGATAACCGAAACTTTTGGCACTTTATCTGATCACCTCTAATATTCCAGATTTTACTATTAGGTTTTAGTTTGTATAGCGACCTTTTCTTTACATTTTATTGTTTGCTTTTCAGGTTTTTAAATGAATTGGAAAGAGACGCATATAAGGGATCGCCTCGATGTTCGCATTGTCGCATATTTCAGACTCGGTACGGCGGCAGTCATTGGTCTTGAGATTTTCTATTAATTGTTGTTTTTACTGCAACGAAATGAAGTCAAAGCAAAATGCAGATAACAATCCGCATTGTGGTATTTATATATATCCATGTTTTGTTTGTAGACCCAAGTAAGCGTATTCATATAATAAATGTCGAAAGCTTTACAATACTTTAACGCTTCAGCCCACACATTAACAAGAATAACTCGAGATTTATTTAAATACAAAAGAAGCGAATTATTGATTCATGTCTTAACGATATATAACTGTCTTTATGTCATGGTAATACACAGTCATTTATTTTTATTAAACCAATAAAAGTCATTGAAACTTTTATAAAGGACAATTGAACGGAATGCGAAATGTATGCTAATGTCGCAATCGGCCTGGTATAATTGCCTAAACTTCCTCTTATAGGAGCCCTCGATCATATATATAGACGTTAACTTCGAGGTTTGAGTTGCCCATAAGAAATTCGAATAAAGGACGGCATGAAAAATTCAATAGGTCGACGGCCAAGGAGTCGCGGGGACGAAAGTGAAAAAAAAAAACGAAAACAATAACGTAGATTTAATCAGTATGCTGAGAGCGACGTGCCTGTCCGCAGCTGGGATATTTGGCAGCAGGACAACTGCCATGTACGAACCAATGCAATGTAAATCCGTCGTTGCAACGATGTCGTCGCTCGCCTCGAGCCACGTAGTGCCCGTAATTAATAACATTACGCAAGTGAACGATGAATATATGGTTATGCTTTCGAAGTATTCCTGTGAAATACGCACCTGTATTTATGGCTGCATGAAAGGTCTAATCAATTTATTTCAACGGACTAATTTGACAACAGCAATTGCAACGTCTCGATCAAATCTTATAATACAAAACCGTAAACAATATTGCAAACCTAAAATAAATCATTCGAACGTCTCCTTTAATTTATTCGTAAATTCGACAGTGCTACCAACAGAGTGTAATCAGCGCAATTGAGAGTATCGTCCGTTGACTCTATTCTCATAAATAACCTCATTACATTCCGTGCAAGAGGCAACTCGGTCAAATACCTGCGTTTTAAATCAGGCTCGATGTATTTGGGAGCGATTTGTTCGCAAAACATGACCGCCTTTGTTGGTGTTAATAAATTATTTAGCAGTACGTTGGATCATTCGTAAGTTGATGCGAGAGTCAATTTTAGTTGAAATTTTATTTGTATACGGCAGTAACGAATCTCAACTAGGTATCCTAAATTTAGTACCTACAAATTTTCTAAATTGAATAGGTATCTTAATTTAGTTTTATTACTTTAAGAGAATATAGCACATCGGCCAAACTCGTTCTTGGAGTCAAATAAACTATGTTTTCCACAAATGTTTTCTTATTTCAGTTAACCAAATGCATATTAAGAAAAAACTGTTAGTAGAATAGCGTCTTTAACACCCAACGGTGACCAATCAATATCAAAACATCTAATAATAATATCGATTACACGTATATTCTGTAATGACCATAAAATAAACTCAAAAACACACATCATCATCAGCTTACTCTACATCCTCAAGGGGCTCGTAGCCAACCTTAATTTGAGGGACTAGGCCTTAGTCAACCACGCTGGCCAAATACGGGTTGTTCGACTTCACACATATCTTTGAATTTCTTCGCCGATAAGTATAGGTTGCATCACGACATTTTCCTTCACCAAAAAAACGTCGGCTAAAAAATCATCAGACTCTATTACACATAATTACAAAATAAAAAAGACATTAGATATAGTAGTAACTTCATTTATATTTCAATTGGCTAATTTTTCTCGAAACAATTCAATTAGCATACAACAAGTAATACTCATGTAATTTCATTACGGCTCTATCCATTAAGAATGGCAACTCTGTAGTTCAGTTTAATTTAATCTATGCGCGTGCTTTACAAATGATCAGCAAATTTTCAGAATGCCAACACTGTAAAATGCTGATGAAATTGTCCATCGGATTATCCGTAATAAGATTATATTCTAACGGTTAATTTATTCGGGCCATCGTTTAGTTCGAGAAAACAAAGCACATATTACATTTAAAAGTCAATGCAGAGGAACATTCTATTACGGACAGAGTGATTTTTAACATTATTTTTCTTTATGTAGCAAATGTCAGGCCACCTCCCACTAGATGCCAATTACGATTGACGATATAATATACTTAACTATTAAACTCCTATTTTTAAATTAACAAAAATGGATCTTCATTTTATCTACACTAATATTATATTATAAAGTAGACAGTTATGACTGTTTGTTTGCATTAAATAGGCCACTGAACCGATCTGAAAAATATCTTTCACTGTTGGGAGGCTACACTACCATCGGGTGTTATAGGTTATATGTTTTTTATTCTTAATTTTTGATCCTGCACGGACAAAGTCGAGGGCAAATGCTAGTGATATAGACATAGATAAAAAAATGTGTGCGTGTACTAGTGTACACACGTAAGAAGTGAAACTTCCTTAAGGCCTTATTTTTCGCAAAATGAT
>JAAOEG020000032.1:5406835-5417755 GCA_011763625.2 Papilio bianor | reverse complement strand
TTTTGCGAAAAATAAAGCCTTAAAGAAGTTTCACTTCTTACGTGTGTACACTAGTACACGCACACATTTTTTTTTTTAAATTTGTCTAATACTATTATTGCTTACTATTTAATTTACATTTTATAACTTTAGTTTTTCTTGTATTTCTATCTCAAGGTCAATATGGTTTATGACTATAGTTGAATAGCGGGTTTCTCACCCTGGACCGCATGATCAAAATTCCGTACCCTAGAGTATTATGCCATTGGTGTTTAAAGTTCTTATGTACCTTTTTAGAAATGCTAATTGTATTTTATACCACTGACCTTCCTTTTTACGGGGAATCACAGTATATACAATTTTACATAAAATGTAAAACATAAACTTCTGACTTCACTCTCTTCTTGCAATCCAATTATTTTTTTTAGGCCACCAAAACATGCCATGTTAACTTATTGCTTCTTCATTTTCTAACGTTACAAATTTTCTCTAATAAACTTGACAAGACAGAAATTTAAGAAATTTATAATTTTTTTTATTGATACATGGCTTGATATGTTTAATAAAACATTTAGATGTATACGCTAATATGAGATATAACTTACCGAAAAGTTTCTTCGCCTCCTTAGCCTGCAAGGAGTTGGGACCGTGGAGATCGGACAAGGCATGCAGTGAACGGAATCTGAAGTTGTAGAAATCAATAATGTTGTCCGGGCTGATTGCACCTGCATTGATCTGTCAAAAATATCAATCATACAAATCTCTGAAAGACATGCTTTCTACAATTCATTCTAAGCATCGGAAGCCTGCGACAAAGGAAGAGGCACCAATAATGATAAGTAATTCTGTTCTGCCATATATGCAAACTATCCGAACACTATGATCACATATCCATAGATACCGTAATATACATTGCTGGAGATATGCTTGTAATTAGCAGAGGAAATTCTTGTATATCAGATGAAGTAGTTTGAGCTTAATGCTGAGCAGCACAAATTTTCCCATTTGCCCACAAGGGTGCAGAGTACATGAAGACGATGACATGAAGGCATTATTAAAATTGTTTGACCTAATGATATAACACACATTGTTACCTAGTTCTTTAGTATATTTTTATTAAAAACAATACTCAAGGAGATTATAAACAAAAATTACCTTCTTAATAAAAAGTTTCAATGCCTCCAATTCAGCCATAAATTGATAGTCTTCTTCGACATCCATTTTCAGATGTAGAAATTGTTGTTTTGGAACCTTTGGTGGTTCCATTTCACCAAATGCACCAGAGAAGGACTGGAACTGAATGAACATTTCATTTTATGCTGTCAATGTTATAAAACCTTATCAAATACTGTTAAGGTACATTGAAATACATCTAATCTTATATTATTTAAGTAGGTAATTTACCTCTCCAGGGTTGGACAGCTGGACACTCGTGAGAGTGTTACCACCATTGCTGAAACGCTGCTCAATCCTGTGTTTGATGACATTGAATGTATCCGGCTCATATTCATCCACCACTAGCGGATAGTTTCTCGCTTTCGATTCAACCTTCATCAAATAAAAGGTTAAATACATTATTCAGTGCCCAATCTCACCTGACTAGTCCACTTTGGCACAAATACATAGTAATATTTAGATGTAATACTTACAATACTGCCAAGGCTAGATACACCTTCAACATAAACTTCGACAATGGCTTCTGGAGTATTGAAAGGATCTACTATGGATAATCCATTCCATGCTGAGTTCTGAAAAGCAAAATTTATAAATGTCATAATCACTTGTAAAACAAATGGCTATGTAATACATCGAAAAAATTATACAAAAGTAAGAAATGAAGCTGTCATACAAAAATCTTTGTGTACCTGATCAACGGATAGTCCAAAAGAAGCCGAGAAAATTTCTTTGAGTAAGCTTTCCTCGACTTCAGACGTACCCGTGAATTTTAAGGACTCTGGGCTATGGAGCACACTAAACTCTCCAGCGCCATATACACCTGGGGAAGGCAAATTCGATTAGCACTTTTCAAAATACCTTACATGATATCTAAAATATATCATACTTACCAAGGATTGATAAAACAAGAGTTAAGCAAAGTAGAGCCATTGTTACACCCATATTTCTTGAATGCAGACGAATGACTGTCATATGATTAAAGTCTTACCACAAAGAAAGAACATTTAAAATACATAATAATATTTTACATTGGCAATCTCGCAGAGGACATGTGGTAGGAAATAGTAAAAATATTTTTTTTTAAAACGAGTAATGTATGAGTTAAATTATTTTTATTTGTGAAGAATTAACAGTATGAAAATTTATAGCTTCAATTAAATAAATTAGTAATTTTATACGAATACATAGTGGCTGAATATACTTTTTCAATCCAAACCACAGATTACAGAAATATATATATAACAAACCATGTTAGCCATGAACGAACTAAAATTGATGACCTGCTGATCAGCTCGCGGTTCGCATGTGTGCGAGTAGATCAGTGAAACGGCTCGTAGAATAGCTTAATTTGTACTTATTTAGATATAATGCGTATCTCTGAAATTCATGCTACTAATTACATAGCTCGCGAGTCGTTGGCTCACTTAATTCTAGTACATCGCGTTGAGCCGTGAGCAGCAAATTTTGTTGTTCACACTCAGCTCAACAGTTCATGTTCATGTGAGCTGAACTTTTGAGTAGATTTAGAACTGATTTATTCATTTATTCGCTCTAAATGACACAGGCCTAGAGTGAATCGGTCGGCAAGTCGAGAAGTCTAGGATTTACCAAAACGTGAATTCATATAATTCAGGTTAATATAAATTCATTCGTTTCATTAGTAAAGTAACTACGGTGGAACAATCATGACAAACGAAACTGCCTGCCCTCCGCCAGTTTTGTGGGCCCAGAACAAGGAAGAGGTTTTCCTCACATTTAACGTTGAGGCTAAAGATCCGGACATTAAAATAGAGAAAAGTTCAGTTTATTTTAACGGTATTAATGTACGAGATAATAAAACATATGAAGTGACAATACCTTTACATGATGCTGTTATACCAGAAAAGAGCAACTTTGTGAATAAAGGTAGGTGCATAGAAATGGTGCTTCGCAAAGAAAATGTGGCTGGTCGTTTTTGGTCATCACTTACGAGTGACAAAAAGAAACCACATTATTTGAAAATAGACTTTAACAAGTGGTGTGATGAGGATGACGAAGAAGTCGAGGATACAGGAGCTTTAAATCTCAATGAAATGTTGGAGGCTATGGGCGGCGACAAAGGTGCCGGTGATAAGAAACCATCTTTTGACGATTTGGAAAGTGACTCCGACGACGACAATTTGCCAGATCTAGAGTGAAGTTATTTGTAGTGCCTTAAAATGCAGTTCAGTGTGTAAGTTAAGGTTTACACAGTTTTTAAGTACCAAATTTTTTTTCATATTACAAAGTGTAATAGTCAAACAGCACATATGTGTTTTGACGCCGTAAACTTTAGATGGACAAAATATGCTCTTTAATTTTTGATGATTAATTTTAACTAAACAAATATTTGATTCCTTTTTCATTATTCAAAATTTTTCTATCTTTCAAAACAATTGGTGCCCCGTTTAAAACAGTAAAATGATTTATTGAGCTCCAGTGATATGCAAAAAAGTTTTCCACAAATGTATCAATGAAATTAAAATATTGCATCATCAACATTTTAAATAAACTGATCATAAATGTTTAAAATGAACCAATTCTTGGCCTATCCACAATGTACTCTGTTACTTGAGAATAAATGTAAAACTATATTTGTGTTTGAATTATATACCCATCTAACCTGTAGAACAAAGGGGCAGTCATAGATTTTTTAAAATTGATCTAGCTTAACCAGAGATACAACAATCATCACATTCATACACATCCCCACCAGGATGCATAAGGTAAAGCCATATTATAGGCAACAATCACATTGCTGATCCTCATAGATATGGGCAGGTTGTTGCTTGGCATAGTAATTGTACTGACAGTTAATTAGAGACAGCTCTTAGGCTGGTTTTTGACCCTGTACTCCTCCATGTCATTAAAAGTAAGCAAAACCCTTAAGCCCTCCTATGTTTATGGAAACATTGGTGTATTTATGCATTTTACTTTTAATGCATTCTGGTTTTTTATCATTTCACTAGATGTCGTCCGTGACTCCTTCTGCGCATTCTTTTCTTGAATAAACGAAGTTTTCTAAAACAAACATAGCCTAAGTTACTCCTTATTACATCAGGTACCTGCCAATAAAAGTCCTGTCAAAATCGGTCTAGCCATTTTAGAGATTAGCCGGAACAGACAAAAATTCTATGTTATTTTGGTGTAATGTACCATATATATTCATATACATGTAGTAAACAACAGTTATTTCAATATTACAAACAGAAACTCAACTTTATTATATGCATAGATGAGCAACGGTTGTAATTCTATAAGTAATAATTAGGTTAGGCACATGAGGCACCTGTATGTCTATCCTAAGAGCCAACTCTGTAGTTGCAACTACTAGAATAACCTCACCCAATCCTGAATCCCCAAAGTGTTTTGTTTTCCAATACAGACAATATGTTGGTTGCCATGATGTGAAAAAACTTCTTTTGACATAAAGACCATCTAGACACTCACTCCACCCTCATGTAATCAAAAATAAGCAAAAACCCTTACACCCAGTGCTTAAGTGATACTTGAACGGTCCTTTGACTTTGTTGAATGTTGGTGCTTGCAGATGAAACATATGAAGCAAAAAGCACATAGCTGTTGGCCCGAATCAAAATTGATGACCTGTAGTTAAGCTTATGGTTTATATGTGTGAAGCAAATCAATAAACTGCTTGCAGCTCAGCTCAATTCGTACCTGCATAGAGTGATGATTTGCATTTTAAGCTGCAAACTAAGAGTCAGTAGACAGGTCAAAGCTCTTTGTATAGTGTTCTTAGACATTTTGCTAGATTTATAGATAGACTGAACTTAACATCTTATGAACCATTTCCATATTTAAAATTCCATGGTTCCAGATTGTCAAGTCTTAGTCTAATGACAAACTATTATTTTTGCAAATTACACTTATGTAATAATATTATATAAACAAAGTTATTAAAATGTACAAATCACATAAACAGTTTATTTGGCCTCTGTTGCTGTAACAGCTAAATTGTATAAATGGAACTGCTGACCGTGTCTTCTTAAGTTCAATGTAACAGCCATGCAGTAAATGAGTCTGTTGAGACTTTCACATTTAAGAATATATGACGCGCCTTGCCCCGGTGAAAATATTGGAGCTCCATAACTTTGGCAATCAAACATGAAATATGAAGGACCAATTCGTCCAAAAGATAAATTTTTTGTAGGACTGACCAATATTCCAAGTCGATTACTTTCGAAAAAGTATTCCAAAGCTTTACTTAGATTAAACCTATCCGGATATGTGTTGTAGACGAATCCAAATATGACTTTGGTAAAATTAACTGAAAACGAGTACGGATATAAGCCATCGAATGTGGTATCCAAATCTTCAACAGCTATTTCGCGATTGACATTACTTCCTATTTTGTCGTGTGTTTTGGCGTGATATTTGTCGCCGCCGGCCACGATGCCATCAAGTAAACTGGCGGTCCAGGCGGTCAGGTTGCACACCTCCGTCATGAAGACTGCCACACAACACGTGGCCAGGTACTGTTTGCCGCGGTGCTCCTTGTTGAATCGCGGATCTAAAGGATGGATATTACCCCACAGTGAATAAAGGTCACCGGGAAATTCGATATCCCAGTCCTTCCACATCGACTTTGGTATGCCTCTTTTAACTCCTGCGTCGTTAAACGGATTCATCCGCGACCAGGGTATCATGTCAATATTTAGCCAGTACATTTTCTCGTCAACCAATGGCCGCGGCTTTCTACGCTTTAAATATGGCAAATTAGGGTTTTGGTCCGGCTTGAAAAGCGGACAGAGACGATAGTTGAGGGCCGAGTGTTTTGGTGCCGATTTTACAGATGTCAATTCGAAGGTATAGAATTCTGGCTGATCTGGGTTTTTGACCGAAGGTCGTAACCTCCGAATAACTGCAGGGATAGAACGGTATAATGTCCATGTCGCCACGGCGCCTGCAGATTGTACTGGAGGTTTTGGTTCTTTATTTTCAGCAGGAACTTCGGACTCTTCACTGACCGGAGCTGGATTTGGATCGAATAGGTGATAATATCCATCCATACGACACAGAACAACATTACAATTCTGGAATCTAATTATAACAAAACGTAGTCGTTGTAAAACCGCATTCAAATATTGTTCTAAAGATTTCTGGGGGTTATCATTTATTACAAGAATTTTCTTAATATTAACATCTATTAATTTTCCCTCCAATATAATGTTTTTGATTACTCTCTTTTCACAGACTTTTAAATTCGTTGCCTTTTCATATATCTCTAAGCCTTTTTCGATACACATGTCGACCATGAAATGGTTCCACGTTCGTATTGGATGCATAGCGGCCATTAACATTGCAATCAAACAGACGAAATGTGAGACCTTCTCGTCCGAACTATTAATTGTTTTGTCGTTGACAGCGGTAGTTCCTTCGATTCTGTACATGCCATTTATCTGTTGATAACCAATCACAGTTTCGCTTTTCGGTTCTGTAAAATCGACGGAAGTTTTTATGGATTTGCGCTTGTCAGCATCGACTAACGTCTGTTTGGATTTAGTCGAAGCGGGCGCGCCAGTGGAATAGTCGTAATCCTCCGGGAGTTTCATTCTTGGTTCTTTTAAAAGTTTTCTCACTAAGATTCTGCTCAGGACGAACTGTTGGTCACCACCAGCTCCGTCTTTGTTATAAAGCATTCTGAAAGTATAGGCATAAAACAAATAAGTAAGTTCTAAAATGTAAAGCTTAGACCACTACCGTCTAATTTATTACCAAACTAGCGGCCCCCGCTCAGGCTTCGCACGGGTATAAAATACATACTTAGTACATTATTATGACAAATCTCGTAGGCCAATCAACCTGCGTTAATCAGCCTGCGTTTGTTGCAATGTAAGCGGAAATAAATGTAATTATTTATGATACCCAATTAGAAACCTCAAAAATAACAGCGTTTCTCCACTATTTATTGGATGTTATTGTACATGTAAGCCTTCCTCTTCAATCACTCTATCTATTAAAAAAACCGCATCAAAATCCCTTGCGTAGTTTTAAAGACTTATGCATACATAGGGATAAATATACTATGTAGTGATTAGTTGTCCTATGTTTCGTATTCTTCCCCTGGATCTTATAGGCGTTATGTACGGTTAGACGGGTGTTTTGGTTTTTGATTTAATAACAAGTATTGCTCATAAATGTATGTACTATATTTACCTAACAACGAGGTCATGCAATGATTTAAACCGCAAGAAGCAAGCGTTGCTTCCCTTGGCCTTATCATCTCTAATACCCATTGGGCTGCAGGGTCCTCCGTCGAACAAGTAATATATTCCATTCTTCCTGAAGAATGCACCACTATACGAAGTGGTGGTTATCATTCCCCTGTCGTGTTTGTTCAAGAACTTTTTACTTATAACATTTTCAAGTTGCCACGTCGGACCTTCTGTCACCACGTCGATGTGCGCATGATACGTCTGTCAAGTAACATATATATATATTAAATCAAATCATTTTAAATTATATACTCCTATTGAATACTCTTCGTTTTACTCTGAAGATCAAATATAGATACCTGATGGCCTATTGAAATTTTCGGAATGATATGAATGGGGGCGAGTTGAAATTTTTGCAGTTTATTTTTATACAATTTCTTGGCAGAGTCTATAACGAAGTTGACAATGTCAGGCGTCCAAGTGCTAATCGTGTATTTGTAGGAAGTGACGATGGCCATAATGGCTGCAAACGGTAAGACATTGCGTGCGTCCTCGCCAGTGATGGCGCTAGTGCCTCGTATAATTTGGGAGTTGTCGGGTAAAGTCTTGAAGTTGCTCGGCTTATAGAATTCCTCAGACGGTGATGATTCGACTAGAACTTCGTCCAGCGGCGGAGTCAGTTTCTTTCGGTACTGTCGCAGCTTGGCTCGCTGGCGAGCGTCTTCGGTCAAAAGAATCCTGCGGTCCACGACGACCGGCTCAAACGTTTGAACTTCATCTTCGACAATCTCGATCGGTGCGAGCTGGAATGTAATTAAATTATTTCATGGATCGCGACTATAACTTTAAAACCAGGCGAGAACCAAACAAAAATGAAGCTCAAGTGCCGATGTATGAGTAAGTTAATATTGAGAACATTTTGAAGCTAATAATGTGGAATGTATGTATAACAAGAATTGATTACTGGAACTTCAGGTTCGGGTTGCGGCGAAGGTGGCGGCGGCGGAAGAGGTGGCGGTAGCTCTTCTGCTTTTCTTCTCGCTTCTTCTTCTTCCGCCTTCTTTCTCTCCTTCTCTTCTTTCTTTCTTTGTATAGCTTCCTCGTCTTCCTCTTCTTCTTCTGCTTCTTCCTTTCTCGTAAAATACAATACAATTTTAATAGTTTAGTAAAAAAACGAAGAAGTTGACAAATACGCAGATGATTTTAAATATAGTGGGTATGGTATAGCGCTTAGTTGAATCAACGCATTATTTCGGTCTTGACTTTGCTGTTATTGTATTATAATAAAAATAAATAAATAGAACCGATTTACTTATAAGTTCTAGAGGAAGGAAACTCTGAGATATAAAATTATTTAATTGTGTCTTAAAGAAAATTTCACATAGGAAATTTCACCCACCTCTGCTCCTCCTTCTGGTGGCTGAAAAACAAGAATTGAAATTAAAATCACACCACACCACCATGGATGATAATAATACGTCGTAAATATATGTTTGTTGTACATATGTATGTACAATTTGTTTCGAAACTGCAAGTTTTGCGAAAGTACTAAACTATTAGAATAAACATTTACACAATGAAGAATGAACAAAGAGACAACAAATGGATGCAATAAAAACTTAGTAAGTAGATGCCACATTTTCATCTAGATCTGTTAATCCATTAGAGTTAGAGTTATCTGCTATCAAACATCCATCCACTTAAGTTTTTCATTTAGAATATATTAGTAGAGTAAGAAGTAACTTTTAAGAATAACAAGTGTATGCTAGAATTCAATGGAAATAATAAATTATATTATATTATAAATGAATATGTCACTGGCTGACAATGTCATTTATTGTACATGGATTTATTTATTAAAGTTTCAATGTTTAAATTGATGATGCAGATGTTTCTGTGTAATACCACCTGCTCAAGGCAGTTATCATACATAAAAAGTGTTTTAGAATATCATTGGCTCAAGATAAAATTGTATACATTGATTTGATATAATTTGTCATTTCCATTTAATTGTACTATATAGTTACAGGCATCGGGGGCGGCGTGGGCGGCGGTGTGGGTTCAGGATCGGGGTCCGGCTCTGGCGGCTCGCGGCTTTTATCGCGCGGCGCCGGCCACGGCGGCACCACCTGCGTCACCGACACCGTCGGCGAGTCCAGGTTCACTGGTACACACATACATATCTCATACTACTTTAGTCGGGAACCACCATGCGGCGTTGCTCTAGATTGGAACGATGAAGCTCACAGTAGCACTGCTGAAGAGATGGCAGAGTCCACCATGCCAAAAGTGTCAAACGCAAGCTACGCCGCAATGGCTAGGAGCAACCATATATAGGAAAAGAAGTGAAGAAGTGAAGTGAAGACATTAGGGAAATCCGTAACTAATGCATTAAAAACAATAGCACAACGTGTAAGAAAGAAACAGTCTTACACCAACCTACAGGCCGGTTACATGCACTTGCGAGCTAAACTAAGAAAAGGCGATTTATATACTACAAAGTGGCAAACGCCTATCTTCTGTGCGGTCGTGGTATAACACCGAGCGAGATACCAATTCATGCAACAGAAGTTGTTGCTGGTTTCAAAGAAAAAAAGAGAAAACTGGTCAGAGCTTCTAGATGAAGTAAACCACAATCCTCGTCGATTAGTTAGAGGTTATGGGACGTGCATAGGCCAGAAACATAGTGAACAATATGCTTAAAACATAAGAAGCGTGGAATAAAGTTAGCGAGTATGCCGCCTTAGCACAAAAGAAAGTACGACGTGCTGAGCAAATACAGCGAAAACCAACGTACTAGAATCAGGAGTTAAATCACAGAAGAAAAAAAGGAAGAATGCATGATGCCTGGTATCATCACACAAAGTAATACCTGACAGTAATTCCGTGGAAGTAAGAGAAGTCCATAGGGGGTTGTTTTAGTTGGTAACGAGTACCGTTAGCTTAGGTGAACACTAATGAGACTCAGACTCCCGATTTGTTACTAAATATTCCTTGAATATTTACCAATTTTAGGTCGTTCTGGCTCCGGTTCCATATTCTTGTACCGCAGTGGTATCGGCGGCAGATAGTCATCTTGTATGCTGTCCACCAAAGATATAATATCACCCATTTGTTCCTCGTCGATGCGGGCCTTCAAACATGGAACCAAATTTAGGAGCGTATTTATTCACACATGTATAAAAACATACCTGTATACTGACGAAAATAATCCTCCTGCCAGTGAGGAAAGACATTTGGATTGATATAACGTACTTACTTTTCCTACGTCGTCGTCCACAGGTTCCGCAGCAAGAATTTCATGGAAGACCTCCTTGCCGTCTCCATGACCTTTACTAGAAACCAAGTACTTTTCCCTTCTCTTCAACTTGCCACCGGGCAACTGCTCGTCACTTAGGGTACACACAATTTGTTTCTGCAAAAGGGGCCGTCCATATATTACGTCATTCTAAATTAGGGGTGGGGGGTTGGTCTGCGGATGACGGTAAATAAGAGATAGATAGGGGGGGAGGGGGTGTTTCGAAATTGACGTCATTCTTATTTATTTATTTATAGTTTATTGTTCACGTAC
>JAAOEG020000032.1:5314570-5327358 GCA_011763625.2 Papilio bianor | reverse complement strand
TCCACGCTCAGCTTTGAATGCTGGGCGCTACTCAACGAGACACCCAGCGCTGATCTTCCGCGAGAACCCTGAGATCAGTCAGTATTTCAGTTAGCTTCGTCTTTATCTTTGTTAATTCTAAGCGAGAGTTAAAAATGCCGAAGTAATTATTATTATTTCTGTTTGTTTTTTAAATACACTTAGATGGAGAATGTTTTGCTTAAACCCTATATACTATACTTATATCAATGGGAGATTTGATTTTTTTTGCATTGAATTAGCTCTGTAATTACTGAATTGATTTGAAAAATTCTTTTACTGTTGGGAACCTACACTATTGACAAAGTCGCGAGAAAATGTTAGTTTAAAAAAAACTCTGTTTCATTATAGTTTAGCTGGAAATAGGGCGAAAGTGATTTACGAATATTACATGTGTAATATTGTGCTTGCAACTCAATTTTTCACTTTAGTTATAATATTAAGTAAATTTACAGTTAAGGCTTAAATTTTAAACATTGAATTTGTACCTCAGTTCCTTTATACATATATATTGTAATTACGCTTGGTACATTATATATATTACTATAAAGTGGATTTGTTTATTTACATTGATCATGCTCGAAAATTACTGAACTGTTTTGAAAATTCACTGTGGGAAGATACACGAACCCGGGTAATATATATTTTTTTTAATTCTGCGTGCACGAAGTCACAGGCAAAAGCTAGTGAGCAATAACATAGAGACAACAATGTGTGGATGTAAAGCTTACGTAGTCGTAACAAGTACAAACACTGAATCGCTTTATATATTTACAACAGGAACACAGTGACTTCATTGTTTATTACTCTGTCGTTTTCAAACACTAATTATTAAATATCAAGCGCAAGCAGATTATCCAGAACGTCTGCACGGGACGTTGACGTTGATGAATATTGCCAATAAACAACAATGTTTACGAGCAGCTCTAAACAGTTTGTCTTGATCAGATACACTCATATTTCGATCATGTTCAGCGTTTCAGAGATTTTAACAGTGGTAGAGCCCGCTTTAACATCTTCGCACAAATGGGCCAGCTCGCCCGGTGTAATACCACGACCACACAGAAGACAGGCGTGAAGTGGAAGCTATTCCGGGTTTCGTCTGATGAGTGTGGTGCCGGAGGCCTAATACTAGTCCTCTTCCTCTTCCTATTCCTTTCTTATAAGAGAAGGATAAGAAGAAGAAGTGGACTTCACGGAGGAGGAGACGCATAGGAAGAGGAAATATTCTTTTTCAGTGTTTCTCCTCCTCCGTCGATTACAGGTAGGCAACGCATCTGCACTTGCGGATGTCTATGGGCAAAGGTCACTTCGCTATTTCAGTGATTTTAGGTAGCCGTTTGCTCGTTTGCCACCTTGTATTATAAAAAAAAAGAGATTTCAAATAATTAAAAAAGAAATCATTGTCATGACGATATAATATTTTCTCATTTTTCATAATTTAAGGGCCATTTTTAAATCAATTTTTTTCACTAAGGGTCATTTAAGATTGTTGCTAGCTTAGGGGTTGTGCACTTGAGTTGTAACCTGCAGTTCCTGGGTTTGATTTTCCATGTTACAGAATTCAGTAAAGACTTATTTGGTTGTTTTCTTTCTTATTAAGTTACTTATATTCTCAACGCTAATATTTTCTTTCACTACAGTTTTAGCTTCTATCCTATACGCAGCACCGGGCAGTCAACGATTACGTGCAGCACGGATTGTCCCAGTGCCGGTTCGCAGATGCCCGAGTGGTTCATCTTAGACTTAACTGGCGTAAATATTCCGAGAACCCCCCGTGACTTGTAAGGAACCAGCATGGGGTTCAACTCTAATTTGCGGAGCACTAGGTAGGCGCTACCGACGTCAGAAAGAGACCCTCGCTGTCGAGGTCGTATCCCCCTCCTTGTAGCGCCTGTTCCGTTAGCCAAGTGAGTTTAAACGGAGTTTGAAATAGGGTATTTATCGTAATAAGGTCTGGTCTTTACTCCAACAGCAGCCTGTTTCGCTAGCTCGTTAAAAAAAGTACCCAAAAACTACCGATTTGCCTATCGCCTCTCTCTCTCTAACCGTCAATTAACCTGCATTCGGCTAGCGTGGTTGATTAAGGCCTATCACCCCTAACTCATTAGTTACCATTGTAAGCTCTGGTCCGATCACTGGGGATGTAGAGCTAATGATGAAGGGTAGTTTAATTTTCTAGTAAAGCGATAGATTAAGGTACCTATACCGAGTGTTAACTTTTCATTTGCCAAATGTTTTATGCATTTTATCAGTCCGTACATTAATAGTGTAGGCTTAGAAAAATGCGACATTAAGCAAGACATGGTAAATAAAGTCAAAATAAAATTAAAGTTATTGTTGTCAAAGTAACGTACGAGGACACAGAACATATACTTAAAATAGTTTATTAACATTTCTACAATTTTATTGTATTACTGAATTGAAATATTATATTTAAAACAAATTTCAGTTGAATACGTGTATTTAAATTAATTTGTTGCCGTCTAACAAATGTTTGTTAAATCAAATTCAGAGTAGGATCATCGCGATGCAGGCTGCGCATATTGCGATGTTTTTGGTCACTGCTAATAAATAAACTTATTGTATAAACAATGTTTCTTAGTTTAAAACTTTTCTTTATGTAAAATGAAACTGCATGGATTGAAATAACTCATTTTTAATTTTTTTTATTTTCATTTTTAAATAAGAATATGTTTGTGAAAAATTAAAAGTAAAGCCGTGCTACAGTTTAATTTTTAGTTTTATGTGTTGCATAATAATATTTTTTAATTTTCCGCTTCCATACCTTTTATTTATATTTCACACTTTACTTTCATAGATGGAACTAAATTTTAAGCTGTATATTGTGGTAACTGCGGTGAACCACCAGAAATTAAATGTTGTAAGAACTTTAAACTTGTACCACTTGATCTACTTTGATACTACATTGATTAATCCGCTGCTGAAATAATAACTACAGTAGTGAGCAAAAATAAAGGGTCGCTTAAGAATGAAAGTTAAGAAAGTTTGAATATCTCGGATGTTAAAGACGCTAGCTAACTGAAATATTTTAATTGTGCATGTTAGATCATGCACATTCTTAACCGATCCTTTATTTTTGCTCACGGCTGTAGAATAAATATGTATGTATTGTAAACATACATCATATCCATACATCTTGTAGTTATACGAAAACCGAAGAAGTATTGAAATAAAAAAAAACGATTTGATGTTCGACTGCATGGTTTTTTCCGTAAGTGAAATGCTAATAGCCTAATTTTTTCTCTAAGGTTTTGGCATACCACTGTACCATAAGCTTTCTCCAAAATAATAGAAGCCTTCGACTATTTACAATTATTAATTTTACCTTTTGATATTTATGATACTTTTTTTATTTAAATTCGAGATATGTATCTCGTACGTAGAATCTACTATGCATTTTCTAGGAAGTATTATGTTGAAGATGAGATGGGTTAACGCGCTAATTAAAAAAAACACATTCTAATGCCGCGGGCACCGCGAGCTGCACCCAGTAGCAGTTTATGTAACGTAACTAGCCTACGCGCGGCTATACCAAGGCTACGAAACGCTACGTACGTAGATGACGTAGAGCCGTAGAGCTCGTTTATTTCTTATCATAGTACACAAATAAACTTGTTATAGCATTTCCAACCTTAAATGGGAAACTAATTTAATTTTTTTGCTGTACACATTAAACTGTAAGCTTGTAATATGATTTGTACTTAGCTGAAAATGATTATTTTAGACTACTGGTTGGCCGCGACTTCGTGAGCGCATAATTAAAAAAAATAGCCAATGTAACTTCGGCACGCATGAATTAATCTTTAGTTAAAATCAAATAATAAATGCGGTTTTGCAAACAGACAAACAGATTGTTTTTTAAATATTACATTTAGATAGTCCAATTTAATTAATCTTAGTGTAATCTAAGCAATGTTGGTGTTGGTGTTTCACAAATAGGTCTAAAATTTCTAGTTTCTGATCTTACTTAACATAACTCTGTTATAATCTTTTACATTATTATGTTGTAAATTTTAGATTGGCTTGTTATATTAAGCAACAAAGTTGAATTTATTGCAACGCTAACGTTAATGCTCTATAAATCGATAGAAATGCTGTGCAATACAGGAATTAACGAACCATTACTTTGTCCGTCGCCGTTAATGTCAATGGAACGGAAAACATAGTTGTTTGTATAACCATAGAGGTTTGATTTATTTTGATAACCTATAAAGAAAATATAAAACATCTTTTAACTTAATACTGTTAGCAATCCTAAGTAATTCTTAGTTACTAAGTATGGATCACGTATGTAATTATTTGTAAGTATGGATTTTACTTAAGTTAAACTTAATAGTTATCAAGTCAATCACTGTTTTATAAGAGACTAGCTTTTACGCGCGACTTCGTCAGCACACTACAAAATGAACTATAACCACTATAACACTATTACCACTCGAGTATAATGTAGCGTCTCAACAGTAAAAGATTCTTTTAAATCAGTTTAGCAGTTCGGAGCCTTTTCAATGCAAACAAAACAAAAATGGTAAATAAATATGCTACTGATCTGCTAATCTATTTAAGCAGATTGTTAATTTCTTCATAATTAATCGTTTTAAAGTTAAGCCCTTAATTACGTAAAGTAATCGTTACTCTATGTTGCTTGTAGCATATATTATAAATAGGCAACTACCCGCGCCTATAAAAGGGCTGTAAGTAAACAGCGTTATGTCGATCGTTCCCCTGACATCGCTCTTTCTGCCAA
Source organism: Papilio bianor (assembly GCA_011763625.2). NCBI lineage: Eukaryota > Metazoa > Arthropoda > Insecta > Lepidoptera > Papilionidae > Papilio > Papilio bianor. The sequence goes on along the minus strand of JAAOEG020000032.1, from coordinate 5,322,572 downwards.
TCTCCATGCAAGGCGATGTTTCAATAAAAACGGATCATCCATCCCTCGTAAACACTGTCGCAGATATTTCAATATGGGTGGGATTAACGGCCTACTTACGCACCGGTTTCGATATTTCCCTCACGTCGTATTGCAAAAAATATTTTTAAGCGCAATATTACTCAATTTTCTTTTTACAACGCTGACAATCTTTGTAGGCGGGTCCTCAAACTAAATACAAGATGCTGCTTACAGCAAACAGACCATAAAATAAATTGTTCTTTTACGCCTCTACACTTTCTTAACTAAGTAGTTATGCTTCAAAGTTTTATGTGAAACTCAAGATTGTACTTATTTCAAGCTTACTTAATTAGATTTTGTTTCAATCTCATCTTTCTTCATTTGTCGCAGTGGAGCAAGTTTAACGCTACAGTACAATTGACATGGGAAAATTTTAATCTGTGTTGAAACAAACAAAAATTCTTTATTGAAAAAGAATGCATGCTCAATGCAGACAATAAAGCTATAGTTAAATATTCATATAGCTAATTCGTCCAAACATGTAATTGATACTAGACATAAGTTATTTAAAAATTTTCAGTTTCAACTATACAGTTCGGCTGTACAGGTAAAATTATTATAGATTACACAGACGTCAGGTAAATTTTACAGAAATATATAACGAAAACGTATCGACGAAAAATTTTATGTGTATTTTTCCTTATATACATATTTACTCGATAAGTCCGCAACGGCTTAACATATCTTATTGAGATTTTGTTCAGTTATTAGTCACAAAAAAATAGAACTTAGTCTGAATGAACAGGTTACACGTTATTTTTTTTTATAATTCCGCGCGGACGGAGTCACGGAAGACAGCTGGTGTGATTTTTTTAAATTATTTTTTAAAAAAGCAAACTAGCCGCGTGAATACCGTGAACCAATATAATGCTATCACACAAAAAAAAACAAATGCAAATTTTTGTGTGATCGCAGTTACATTTGTCGTAATGCTTTATAAATAAGGGTTGATTTTTCCATAACATATTCGAGGGTATAACTGAAAAATATTTTATTATAAATCCTTATTTTATTGTCATGTAAAGGCTGTGATAGTATTTTCGTGTCTGAATCAGATAGGTCATAAATTGGCCTATAAAATGAATAGGGCTCGAACAAAGACATTACTGTAAATAAAATATAGAAAATTTAAGCTCAGTTATTTATATTCTCCATAAAAGTTATCCAAAAAAAAGTAAAGTAAAAATTATTTGAATATTTGCTTTCAAACGACATTTTAAAAGTATTTAATAATGTAAAAGTGTATTTTGAATGAAAAGTTTAAATACTCGACTTTTATCTTAGACTAATAACTAGTAATAGACTAATAACTAGTTAGTTTTTTTTTATTAAAATATTAGCTGAATTCTGTTAATTTACTAATATTTCTTTTACCATTCCAACTAAACTTTAGGGTTGTGCTAGGATATGGTTTGTGACAATATTCAAATGTTAGGATTCGAACTCTCGACCACGTGATCGGAAATCCGTACCTTTAACCATTAGGATATTGCTAGCTTTGATAGCTTTGCTTACTAAAAATGTAATGAATAGTGGTAGAGACATCTAGGGGATGTATTTACTTTTATAAGCGTTTTGTTATGTAAGAATAATGATATTTGTTTCTGCATATGTTCAAACTGTCATGTTAACGAAGCTTGGAAACGTTCTGCTATGTTCAAGACAAATAATCTAGATGACTGTTCAACAAACAGCAAGAATATTTACTTCCATCACAGCGTTTCAAAGAAATATTACTTTGAAAAGTTACTATGTGTATTAACTAGCATGTGTAATTTAATAAAAAATCACTAGAAAAATGTAATTTAAGATTACCTTCATTTAGAGACGTAGAGCTTTGGTACTTATTAACTTTTTTTACTTGAGTAAAGAATATAAAATACTATATTTATAGGCTAAGAGTATATCTATGCTATTGCCAATGAGTAACGCACCAACCTGTATTTGAACTGGAGGCCCTATTGAGCGACGTCTCGGATTTTAAGTCGACAAAATCTTGTTGACTTCAATCCTAAAAACGCTAAAAACAATCCATTTGTCGCAGATCTTCGTTTCGAAGGCACTACCCTGGTTGCCTCAGCCAGTATCGATATTCTCGGCGTTGACATATCGATTGATGTGCAGTTACGCGGTGACTAGGAAGACAAAGCCAAGGTGACCTCAAAAAAGCTGGGTGTGCTCAGTAGGGCGAAGCAGTATTTTTAACCTGGCCTCCACCTACAACTGTACAAGGCGCAAGATCGGTCCCATATGGGACGTTCTCGAACCTCTGGGGGGAGTATCTTAATACCAGCTTTTTTTTTTTGACCGTATAAAAAGGAGAGTGAATCCAATCGTCAACGACCGAGATCTTACCGAACGGCTTGATACTCTGGCCTTCCGGAGGGACCTCAGTTCCCACTACCTATTTTACCGCATATATACTGCGGAGAGTGTTCCGAAGAACTGATTGGAATAATACCTGCCGATGAGTTTGCTAATCGGTCGATACGATAGACCATCAGGTTTGATTCACATAACCAGGACTAATGGCATTCCTTAACTGTGCGGTTCTCGCTTAATTCTTACCACATTCGTTCCTGCCACGTACAGCCGGGTTGTGGAATGGTCTGTCCACGGCGGTATGTCCAAACCAGTAGGACTTGGGACTTTTAGGAAGCGAGCCTATCTCTTTCTCAAAGGCAACGCATCTGTAGTTCCTCTTCTGTACAGGTGTCCATGGATATCGTTGATCACCTCGGTGTTCTCGTCGGTCGTTTTCCCACTTCTCTTATTAAAAAAATAAAAAGATATCATTTTCTGCAAGTACCAAAACTCATAGTGCTCGTTCAACGTTGTCTAACCATACACATCAATAATAAAGCTGAGGTAAGCCTCTCCGTACACAAGGCAACGTTAATCTTTGAAACTGACATAGTTTCCTTGCGTCTCGCGTATCATATAGGCCTATATAGATAGGCCTGTGTGCAAAGAAGAATCGTCAACGCGTGTTGTCTATTCGGGCAATACGTTGCGACTACACTACTGACTGGTAACAGTAACTGTCCACCGTCTTCAAAATCGCAGTTAAAACTTCTCGACAAACAGTTTTAGTAATGGCTGCACGATATGATTTTGCATGAATCAAGTGCGTGTGAGTGCGGTGAGGCTTAGGATGCTAATCACGTTCTGTAAGAGTGTCCTTAGTAAGTAGACCTAAGAATAAATATGATGAATGGGATTGGTCGCCTGATGCGCGTTCGATTTATTATCTGGAACTCATCGTTAACACTGCGAACTATATCAGGTTCTGTGAGTTCGCGTATCGTTGGTACCAATAAAAATATAGGCTGGAATATAAGCTGGAGTAGGTACCCGACGGCAATTGTTAATGTATCGTCATGCCCATCAAGGGTTGAGTGACCAACCACACCAAAGGAATAAACGAAATAACTTGTAAGGTGTCAAGAAAATACGTGTGATTCTTACCTTGTGACCTGAGGGTCGATTGGGCCATGGTAGGTGTCGGACTTAGGTATTAAAAGGTAACGACCGACTGGCCTTGGCGATGACAGATAGAAAAGTTGATGACGACGCCTGTGTATGAGGATAGGTCATCAAAGACATTGCGTAAGCCGCTTAAGTGCCAAAAACGCCATATTTACAAAATATAAATCACCTTGTGTACGAAAGGCCTTAGGTAAAAATTTAAATTTGCAACACACATACAGTTATGATATTAACTAAGTTGGCGGCAACTCTATTAAAACACGGTATCATTTACATACGTGGATCGAATGTGAGTTTATTTTAAGGGATCAACACTTCGGAGCTAAAGGCTAGAACAAATAAAAGCGTATTCAGCAACCGATTAATATTCAACGGAGGAGAGCTTCCACTCTCTAACCGCGTCGTTTGTTTAACCTCTTCAGTCAATTTGACTTCCAACCTCGGTCCTGTGTAATGTTCATTATAGGGGTCAGAATCGAAGTTTAACTACTCGTAACGCAATCAAAATTATGACTCTCTTGTAACAATATCAATAACATTAAAATGTGTAACACACATTTCTTTTGCATTATGTTGTAAAACTACATATTTACATTTTAATGTTGAAATAAATCTTTAACATTTCCAATCTATCAGAATAAAAATTTTTGTTGGTACATATTATGTACATTTAGCAAATAAATAACACTTCTTACTATCATACTTTCTTACTAATATTATAAATGCGAAAGTAGACAGAAATTGTTAGTTACCAGTTATCTCAAGACCAGTTATACGGATCTCACTGCAAGTTGGTGTAGATATAGAATATAATCTGGATGAACATGTAGGCTACCGATTAAGTTTTATCGTTTAAATTACACGCGGACGCAGCCGCACACGAGATCTAGTTATACAAGATAAAATCATTGATCTTTTAGAAACATCTTACATTTGGTAATATAAACTCAATAAAATTAAATTCTTCAGCACTATGGTCATATTATTTTCCTACACAGGTCTTTTTTTCTTTAAAGTTTTACAAAATATGTTATGAATAACTCTGTTTCCAAGCAAACAATCACGAACAATATCAGTTTTGCGGTATTCCAAACTTCAATGCTAACCATTCGGTTCTGGTTTGGACGTTGCTGAATCCGCCTCGCATGTTTGCCATTATAACTTGCTACAGATGAATTCCAAACTGAAACAAAGCAATGCGTGGTAACAATGAAAAAGGTTAAATCGGAATTTTAATAAAAATACTCAATTAACTATGAGTGGTTCTTGAAATATTTTAATATTAGCTATCCGTTTCGGCTCAGCCAAATCTCGGATAGTAGTATTTTTTTTTTATAATATAAGGTGGCAAATAGACAGGCATGGCAAATAGAATAGGCAAATAGAAGACACGCACAGAAAAAGAATATTTCCTCTTCCTTGTATTTGTATTATATGTATAGATTTATTATTTTCAGTTTACAAAAAAGTATTACAATAAAATAATAAAGTCATATATATGTTTGAGAATCTTAGCAAATATTTAAAAAAAAAAAGGTAATCAGTTAGGTACTGGCTTAAATCTTTCTTATAGTTATTTATATAATAACAACATACAAAAGTTCTCCTCTGGCTGATGTAACTTGAAATATCTTGGTGTACGCATGAATAGCGTTTTAGCTGTATCTTCATTTTGCATTTATGTGCTGACATTTTGTATGAGTTATGTATCTCTGTCCGCTGGGTGCAGTTGATTTTGCATATGAACACAATGGCTAGTTATACTGGTTCAGTGATTTGACTTATTTTACTTATAGACAATCTTCTACTATAAATGGTCCTAGTTTACTTTACAAAGTTTTATATTGTATGCATTTAAAATACAGAAAAAACTTCGTTATACTGCCTTTGTAACGTGTTAGTCTATCGTAAGAAGTGTCAAGCCTGGGCATAGAGTCTATTTGAAATCTATATATATACATTATATACATATATATATACATATATATATTTAATGATTCGAATCAACGATGAACGAAATCGAACATTCTGAATTTCAAAAAACTCATTACGTCCATTTTGCAATGCCAAATAGCAAACATCAAAAACTTTCGGCCTCAATAGGCAATAATAATATTGAACAAGTAGGCTGTACATCGTTTTTAGATTTCGAAATCGACCACGGTCTCTCGTGGGGCTCGCATATCGACAAACTATGCGGTAAGCTAGGAGCCGCGTGCTTCGCTCTGCACCGGCTCGCGCGGGTCTGACGTCGTCCGCACCTGCTACTTTGCGACCGTAAATTCTCTGCTTCAGTAAGGCGCCGAGCTGTGGGGGCGCGCTGCCGATAGGGAACGAGCATTTCAAATGCAAAAACGCGCGGTTAGGGCAATCGCTAGGGTACCGCGGACTACTTCGGCTAAACCGTTATTCATCTCGCACCAAATTCTTACATTGCCGTCGTTAGTTATTTTTCAGGTAGCAATGTTCACACGGCAGACACTGAACGGCTTTAAAACTATATAAGGATCCGAAAGCAGCACCGATTTATTTGTATTTTCTTAACTATTAAATGTATTTAAGTTTACTGTTATGTTAAATTCTAATTACGTGACTCGGCTCGTCATCTGTAACTTTGGTTATTCATGTCGACGACGAATCTAACTCGTCAAATGTACCCAAAGGGTTAAGATGATGATGAAGATGCAGAAAATTTGTAACTAATGATATTGAATGAAGAAGATAACCGAAGATAGAGTGCATGGATTCTAATAAAGAGCGTCGGTGGCTCAGGAGTTATGCACTTCAATTGTAATCTGCGGATCCTGGTATCAAATCCCGCCATGTACCAATGTAATTTTCCGTTTTGAGAATTTTAAATGTACATTTATCCAACATTCTAACACTGAGAGAAAACATCGTGTAACCTTAACATTTCTGAGAAGAAATTTAAAGATATCAACCAACCCGCACTGTGCCAGCGTGATTGCCTAATGCATAGTTATCTGTAACTTAGGGTGGGCTTCGAGCTTCTCAGTGGGGACGTACAGTGAGCTCATGATGATGATGTGTGAAACAAGACATGCGTAAGAAGTGTGAATTCAAATATCTTATATTTATAAATATCGATTTATTTTATTCAAATTTAAATATTCAATATAATAAAGTGTGATTTCTATCGAATAGTAGTACATACTATGCCGACCCATAGTGACAAGAGGAGGTTGATGATGAAGGAGAAATACTATGCTCGTAATGGTTATAAATAAAAATGATTTACGAATTTATCTACCTGTTTAGGGTCTAGTTAAAAAATGAAGTATGTTAGCTTGAGTAATTAATGCCTTATCCAATTAAACGTGCTTGAAATTTGTTGATCTGAAGTCGAGAATTAATTGGAATTGTAAGCAAACTATGAATGGTTTTTCCGAGTAAGTGGATAAGTTTCACCGCTTGTTGTGATCTAAATAACAGAGCTATCAAAAATTTTTATTCCTAATTTGCTTTGAAAATTATGACATATTATTTTTTCATAAATTATAGTATTTTTTAAAACCCTAAATATAATAATATTCAATCGATACATTTTGTGCAAAAGGTAAATAAATCGTTCAATAAATTATATCAATATAAAATTTTACTTATTTTGAAATACAAAATTCAGTCAGTTATTTATTATTTTTGATAAATACAATTTTTGCTTTGATATCGCTGTGAAGGTGAAAATATTTTCAGGTGTAAAATCCCATAGTGTTTTCATGCATTTTGATTTGATTAAGTTACTTTTGCATAAAAATACGAATTCGTAGGAAACGTATATCCAAACATCAATCACAATTTAGCGCATTTTGCGTTCTCACTTTTAGACTTTATTCTTTTAGGGTATTATTCTGAACACAATGAAATATGCCAACGTGTTACCATACTGTAAAAGGAATCATTTATTTTGTATATTTTTGATTGTTTTTCATCTCTGAACATCCTGTACATTGTTAACTGTTTTTTCGTACTTTTATATTTATAAACATTATTCGATTTTTTAAAGTAATATACTAATATATATTGTATAGCGGGATTCGGCTTTATGTAAGATTCGATAAGGAAAATTACGTGACAAGCACGTGAGAAATCGAAAGAAATTGACAGTTCGAATACACTTTTGAAATTCGTTATGGAATTACTTCGAAATGAGTGCATTTTGTCTAGGGGCGCTGATCAGTATATGTATCTAAGCCCGTAGACAATGTAATATTCGATTAACAATATCGCTAGTAGAATCGACAAAATGTGTCTAAACGTATAGAAAAATTACGAGACAAGCTTGTAATATATCGAAAGATATTGTCAGTTCCATACATTTTTGAAATACATTATGGATTTTTTTTTATAATCAGGATATGCATTTACGCACCCCTACGCCGGGCTGTACAATGGCGTAGGGAGTGTGGGACTCGCCGGCCACAGAAGGTGACCG
>JAAOEG020000032.1:5142655-5166571 GCA_011763625.2 Papilio bianor | reverse complement strand
TTAAAAGATTAAAAAATATTTTAAGATACTCTATCTTAATGTTCTATAACACAACTATGCAACTGTATACACGGAAAGATTTATTAGTTATTTCATTATTTAAGTAGGTCATCATTATAAGTATTGTCCTGTTTGACATGTAAGGCTTTATACTTTTATTAGTAAAGTGCATAACGTTATATATGTATGTACGGACTTAACGATCGGCCTGCTGAGTGGAGTTGCTGCCAAACCGCGGCCGGATATATTTTGAAGCAGCATTTCACCTCATATGGCGGCAACTCTGCTCTCCGTATCGCGCACGCTGCGCTTGGCTCTCGTATCGAATTGTATAATCACGAAAAGAGGTACTTATGATCGATTGCTACTGAAGTCTTCATTCGCAAGTATTGCGACGGATTGAATGGCCAGGACAACGTATTCGGTACACGTTGACTTTGATATGAGTACTCTTAGCTAGTACCTACATTTTATAGATAAAAATTTATATGGCTTTGAATCTATACATATAATAAAATTGGAATGTCTGTTTGTAATATTGAAATAACCGTTTTTACTACATGTATATGAATATATATACGGTACATACACCAAAATAACATTTTTTTCAATTTTTGTCTGTCTGTCTGTCTTTCTGTCTGTCTGTTTGTTCCGGTTCATCTCTGAAAAGGCTGGACCGATTTTGACGGGGCTTTTATTAGCAGGTAGCTAATGTATTAAGGATTCACTTAGGCTACGTTAATTTTAGAAAATATCTTTTGTAATATTTTAGAAAAAGAACGCGCGGACGTAGTCGCGGGCGACATCCAGTTTTAAATATTTTTTTTTAGTTAGGAACAATTTTAAATGCCACAATCAACATTCTTTTTTTTAGCACAATAAAAGTGACTGTTAAAGTTTGTTATATTATTTTTAGAATCTACAATCTCGATATTTCTAGCACCTATTAAAATGATTTATGATAATATATATATAATTTTTTCAAACCCAATTTTGATTAAATTCTAAGCTCTCATCATATGTTCAGTGGCGGCCGTTGATGGGGAGACGCTGACGATAACAAAGGTGTCCCGTCTTCACATGGGGGCGTACCTCTGTATAGCGTCTAACGAAGTGCCGCCGTCTATTAGCAAGCGTATTATGCTTATGGTTCAATGTGAGTATTATCTTAGATTAACTCAGTCTTAAGTAATCCTTCTAAATTAACAGGTACTAGACTGCTATAATATTAATAATAGAACCGATGTTAGATATATATTGCTGAGTTTCTAATAAGACGTAATATTACACAAGATTTATTAAGAAACGTCGATTAATTAATATTAATAAGTATCATATATAAGCAGTATTGAGTACTTGACTTATAATCTGCAGGTCCTGGGTTCGAATCCCGCCATGTACCAATGTGTTCGATGTTCAAATTTCATATGTACATTTATCTGACTTTCTTACGGTGAACGAAAACATAGTGATGCAACTTACACATATCGGAGAAAAAAATAAAGATATGTGTAATGTCAACCGGCACGGAGCCAGCGTGGTTGACTAACGCCTGAGCTCCTTAGTGTTAACGTGTAGTGAACGTATAGCTGATTGTCATGATAATGAAATATGTACATACATAGGCAGTTTACAGCGATCTTATCTGTTAATTTATTGATCAACTTAATTATTCGGATACGTTTGTACGTTTGTCAGTAATTTCATAGGTAATAATATTAAATTTTAATTGATATTATGACTATAAATACTGTTGCGTATCAATAAAATACATATAAATAAGAGAGTACAATAAGAATGCGTAACACCTCGTACCTAAAGCAGCGAGTTTACAAACTGATTATACTTTCCACAACACGATAACAACTGCCTACGTTTGTTTCCACTCGAATGAAGTCGGAACGCTTTGAAAGATCATATTGTATTATATTACTTGAAAAAGAAATCTTTGTAATTCTATGAATAGCAGCAACAATGAAGTGAAAGCTTTTCATTTCTCCTAAGTCTTCTTTTTGTTCCTGTTTTACTTGTAAGGATCATAACAGTTTTAGCATAAAATGATACAAAAAACAGTTTTGTTATCGAAATAAACGATAAAGATACGAATCTTCTTTTGTTTTAATTTTTTAATAAAACAATTAATTTTATATATTAAACTAATTTCAAACCAATATCTTTGTTTTTTGTTGTTATTAGCAGCGAGCAAGAGTTTTGCACTCCCCTTCCGACTAACACAGACCGTGTCCTACGTTCCTCTGCTCAGTATTAGACGTGTGTAAATCAGCGTTTCACCGACTCTAAAGTTTGGCTCACATATACTTGAACCATTGAGCTGCGGCTCAACAACTAAATTAGCAGTTCACGGCTCAACACGATTTAGTAAAACTATGTAAACCGACGAGTCGCGAGCTGTATGGTGTTACTTTGCAGATCGAAACGAATCATAACTCTAAGCAGGTACAAATTGTGCTAATCGCGAGCGCCGGCGACTCTTGACAAGCTACACCAAACGAGCTCTATACACGTTGGCGTTTGTGGAAATGCTCGTAGCATAGCACCCTATGCGAATTGACTGTCTATACGTTCGCATTCGCCTTCACTCGGCAAGACTCGGCCAACATGAACAGCGGGCTTAACGTCATGAGGCCATTGCCAATAACTTACGAATATTGTGATCCAATATCTGAAATTTAAGTGATCAATACGTGTCTATTACCAGTCCCGCCGATGCTGTCGATTCCCAATCAATTGGAGGGTGCGTACATCGGACAAGACGTGACACTGGAGTGCCACACGGAGGCCTACCCCTCCTCCATTAATTATTGGACCACAGACCGCGGCGACATGATAATATCCGGTGAGAATATTGCCATATGCTATATACATTAAATATTGCGTATAATCGACATGTATGTCGATAAATAATTGCTAAGTTAACACAGAATTAAAGTATCACTAACATATAAAATTTGATGATATAGTTTTTTCATTTAAATGTAAGTTATATATAAAAATTAAAATGACACCAATGTAAACTTATGTAAATTTTTTTGCAATGTAAGTTACTAAAATATGTTAAAAATCTTTAGACAAGAAATAGAAATGAATTAGAGCCATTAGATTTTCTGTAATTAGCAGTAAATCTATCAGAATCTTTTATAAATACAGTTCATAATACTTAATATTTGCTCATAAAGCTATCATACTTTAAAATAAAGGCAACGTTATTACAAGTTTTTATGATATTATTGAATACAGATACATTTACCATGTTCAGTAAAGTAACATGTGCGCCTTGTCTAACATTGAATTCTATCATTGATTTATGAGTTGATAATGAAAATAGTTTCGAAGCAGAGCGAGGGAGCAATAGAGATTACGTAGACTGTACGAGTACGTACAATGTGTGTGACTAGCCAAGTAGAAAGAACATTTTAAAATTGAATACCTATTCTACTTTCAACGAATGAAGTAGACGAGATTGCTAAATTATTCGAATGCTTCAACTTTCTAAGTGATCTTATTACTACTTGAACTCGCCATCCGATGCAATGCTAAAATAAAAATAGTTTTCTTTTTGTAAATAATTAACATTATTACCACATTTTATTGTCAAAGTACACGTATTAAGGTATTTTACAATATACATTGTAAAATATTTTAGGAATTGAATTTGGACAAACATACAATATGGTTCTCCATTCATTATTAAAATGTTTTATACGAATTCTGTCAAAATGTATACGAGCTGACAATCATACAGGTTTTATATTTAAGTAGAAATGGAAATTGTAGGTGGCAAGTATGAAGCGTTCCCTGTGGACAGCGGCTATAACAAGTTTATGATGCTCAAGATAAGAAATATTACCAAAGAGGACTTCGGCTTCTACAAGTGTATTGCAAAGAACTCCCTCGGTGAAACTGATGGCATTATTAAACTGGACGGTACGTTCTTCATAGATTATTTATTTTTCTACAATGTTTATTTTGCAGGACAAGGTGGCAAATGGGTCCCCTAATTCACAAAAAATATGAAAAGGCAGCCCAAATACTACTAAATTAAAAACTAATAAATACGATAAGAAATAGGATATTTTTATTAAGAAATGTTAAATTTGTAAAATTGCCAATGAAGAAGTAATTTGAAGCACCAATAGACTAATAGTTGTGAGTACGGATTACCGAACACGTGGTCGAAAGTTCGAATTCTGCTGGTCCACTATTGTTGTAAACCATATCCTAGTACAAGCCTCGAGCTTAATTGGAATTGTTACATGATATCAGTTAATTAACAAAAATCTGCTAGTATTTTGTAAAAAAAAAAGAATTGTAATTGTAATTCTTTGCCAAGATTACGCTGCTAGTAATGCACACATGTTATAAAATGTTTAATCTAATAATAAAATACTTTCTATGTGGCTCACTAAAACCCAGCTTCATAAATTATAATGTTTTGTTTATGTTCTATTTTAGGTCGTGAGTCACAGAACACTTTTGGTAGTTTTATAAAGTTGCAGCAGATTTCTTTAATCCGGTTACGAAACTATGAATTCATTGTTACAATTACTTATACAGATAATATTATTATTCATACACGTTATTTATGAGTAAATTAAATCTCTAGCAATATATTACTTGAGAATTAATTTTTGGAACGTAATATTCAGTTACGTTATGTTATTATAGGTTTAAACATAAATAGATTTATACAATAAAATTATTTTACAGAAATACCCGCTCCGCCCTCGGCTTTCACGACTACGCAAAAATCCATCTTAGACAACCAGACTATAAGGAAAAAAGGTATGATGTATTTGATAACATGTTCATTGCTTGGAAGTAAAACAATTTCAAATTAACTGCAATTAATATGTAATTTATTGAACAGGTCAGCTGGCAAATATTCAAAACAACGACGCGATCACTTCGAATTTTCAGGGCGAAGCTTATGGTGAACAAATAAGAGATTTTGGTAGCGTATTAAATGATCAATTAATAATGATTTATCTCATAAAATATGGAGTTATTTTGTATTGCTTTACTTTTAATAATGCAGGTTCATTAACTAAGATTTTAAATGTATTCATCTTTATATTTTAAAGTATACACACGAAATTAAACAGAAAACGACTGACAGGAATATATTTTAAGAATCAAGTTTGCTTTATTTCGCATAAACATTTATAGTATCTTCAAATGCCTCTTAATCCTTGTGATCTTTGATATCTTTACAGATTTTGATGACGACAACTCAGCATGTACACCGAAGATAGATAAACTTTTATTTATTTTATTAGTGTCATATGAAATCACGATGTACCAACTTTGTGGGTGATTTAAGCCACCATAATTACGTGTTAAAATTAGCTGTTTAATTATTATTTGTACTTAATAATTTCCAACAGCTGATCCGACAATAATAGTGTCCAAAATAATTAATCCAGTACAGCGATTAAATGCAGCGATAGATTATTAATGGAAAAATATAAAACAACAACTTCATATTGCATTCCAGTGTTGGTTTTATGTTCAAATATTATCCATCGCTTGATTTGCCCACAGGACTGGAATAACGTAAATTGGGCATAATAGTTGCAGAACAAAAACATACATAGATTAAATTTTAATCACAATTGATTTAAATAAATAGGATAATGTAATAATCATTTAGAAACACGATTGCATTTTGTTATTTGATACTAGCCGCGCTTTCACTTTTTATGTTTATGAAATGGATTTCATTTATTTTCATAGTTAAATTTAGTTCCTACTCAATTTCGAAAATTACTAATCGTTGGTTTCCGATACCAAAACCCGTGTCCATAACATATTGTTGTCTTTGTCTTATCAAAGATGATGAAAAGGATGATGATAGGCAGGCAGGAATTAGGTCTCGGAAACCAACGATAATACGTATTATGTAATTGTGTTATTTCGAAAAACAGTTTCGAAATTTCAAATGTTACATAAGCTTTTTAGTTAAAGTAATATCTTTACTGCAATATTATTTTTTATTTGAACATCTATTATTTTGTGTATAAAAATCTTTACGTAATCTTAAATCAATAAATAATTATCATTTACAAATCACGATGTTAATAAAATACTGACATGAATTTTTACGATTCAACTTTGCTATTGTATTTTTATCGTAGTAAAATATTAAAATTTTGTGTTTGAAAAAAATACTTATGTTGCAGTTACGTTAGTTAAATTTAAAAAAAAAACGCTGTAAATGTTAGTCAATTTAGATTGTATCACATTATAGATAATAGAAAATTTTTTGTAAATCATTTACTTGCCAACAAGTAAATCTGCCAAACGATTGTGTATAAAACAATGCTTAAAATTAACACTGTGTTTTATTTTTTCATTTCATCACAATTTATACTTTACGATAATCTATTTTATTTTCTGTTTTTTTGGTACTGTTAAGAATTAAACAACAGTGGTAGAGCCCGCTTTATCATCTTCGCACGAATGGGCCGGCTCGCCCGATGTAATACCACGACCACACAGAAGACAGGCGTGAAGTGGAAGCAATTCCGCGTTTCGTCTGATGAGTGTGGTGTCGGATGCTTAATACTAGTCCTCTTCCTCTTGTAACCCCTTTCTTATAAGAGAAGGATGGGAAGAGGAAGTGGACTTCACGGAGGAGAGACTCATAGGAAGAGGAAATATTCTTTATCAGTGTTTCTCCTCCTCCGCCGATTACAGGTAGGCAACGCATTTGCTCTTGGGGATGTCTACGGGCAACGGTCACTTCGCTATTTCAGTAATTTTAGGTGGCCGTTTGCTCGTTTGCCACCTGTATTATAAAAAAAACAAATTGTTTAGTTTTCAATAATCCATTTAATATAACATTCTGACATTGACAACCAATTCTCCATGGCAACCAACCCAATCAGTCATAGACTACGTAAAACACTATAAATAATATATAAGGCATCCTATAAAAACTACATATTGGACAATACACGTTCCCTCTCTCTCTCTCTCTGGTGTCGGTCCCTCATGTCTTGAGGATCGTGGTCAGCATTAGGATGGCTTTTGGAGCAGACGATTTCCTCACTGTTTTTAGACCTTCCATGCTGACTGTCTTGGGAAAATAGAAGCAGTGGTTTCCCGTTGCTTTCTGCCCCAGTACATATAATTAGTATAGTTAAATTTAGATTAATTGACCCATAGTAACCTGAACATACATATACATGCCCTCAACATACTATCATTCATATTTTATGGGGCAAAGTTTTTATATGAAAGCTTGTAAAATATTTAAAAATAGTACTTTTTTTCTCAATGAAATCTATGAAAGATCACAACCATTTTTTATTCAATGACTCTTTAAGGAGTTTAAGATTGGAACTGTATCTATTAAACTTTAACTAGACTGTTATCTTTAAAATATTGTTTGTAGTATAAAAAAGTATAACGAAAAAACAAAGCTAATTTCTAAATTATAAAAGCTAGTAAAATCTTTTAAAGCGCACATTTAAAAACAAATGAAGTACAACGCTAGTGCCAGGATTATAAAAATGAACGTGACATGACTTAAACCGCTTATTTCAATTTATTTCTTATTAACATTTCTAGTATCCCCTTACTTAGTTATTGTACACAGTTAAACACACAAGATACCAACCACATTGACTAGATTTTTTTTTTCATAAGTTTTAGAAGATAGAAGACTGGTTATAAGAAATATAAGTAAATTAACGATAGTTAATTTACTTATATTTCTTATAACCAGTCCAACTTAGCTAAGGCTTTTGTTAGTTCATCATTATTAGCTACGTCATTCATATACATGTATACATCACCACTAAGGAGCTCGGAGTCTACCCTAAGTTAGGGGTGACTAGGCCTTAGTAAACCACGCTGGCTCAGTAAATATGTGCAGGTTGCATCACGATATTTTCCTTCACCGTAAAGACTTCCGATAAATGTACTCATGAAATCTGAACATCGAAAAACGTTATTATTTATTTCATGGCGGTCGAATCTAAGACCAACAGATTACTAGTCAAGTGCTTAATGCTTGAACCACCGACGCTGTGCTATAATATGGTTTACGAAAATACTCGAATGGCGGATTTAAACTCTCCACCACGGTATCGAAAATCCGCATCCTTAACCATTAGGCTGTTTGCGTTTCCATTAGATATTGCGACGAAGTAATCAAATAAAAAAAACTTTTTTTTGTGCAACAAGAATATGTTCAAATTAGAAAATATCGGGGCGTCTAGCATCTAAACAAGGCTTAAAACTCGTTTTATATGAACGTGGACATATCCGTTTTAATGTAACAAACGATTTTTTGTCACAAAAACGTATTAGTATAAATGGCAGTATATTAGTAGGAATATTCTTCTTACTTACGTTGATAAATTAATGAATAACCATAAGATTGCATTACAGAAATATTAAAAAAACTGGGCCTTACAAGAAAAAACTTAGGTGTTTCAATTAAACTTTAGCTTGGGTTTAAGCAATACTTGCAATACTTTTATCATACGCTGATATTAGCCACAAAACCAGAAATCATCATTATTAAAATATGCAAAGTCCTTGTACCGGAATTATTATTGGTGGTACATATTTAAAGGTTACTCCTTATCAACTACGTTGACGTCTATAATACCAATCACCGGCAATCATAGGGTTAAAACATGTATATTATTAAACAGTAAACTGTATTATTTGGAGTAACAGATAGTGGTATATCCAGAGACCAATGACATGCTGATTGTCACTTCAAAATTACGTCATGAAACGTGACTTTTTGTAATGCAATTTCTCAAATCTACGATTAGTCAGCGTTTTACTAGAAACGAAAGAACTCCAATTACCGTTAATAAGTAATGAAGATCAACCGCAGTGCAGTGCCCTTTATCGATTCTGTAATCGATACTGATGTGTTAAATAATTAATATGGAAAAGATTGATTTTTTGGGTCACATGCCATGTATACGAGTCTACTGTAACTACAGCTTACTTTTTAATTTATCCAATGTGAGAAAGCAATTAAAAATAGAAAAGTTTTTTTTTAATGTTTGTTAGATGTTCAAGACTTTTATTACAAAAAGTAAACTTAAAATTAAACTTAGTTATGATTTGCTGTCACAAATATATAAATTAAGGACGTCGTGATAAATATTTAAAAGATATCCAGGAAATGATAGGAAAAAATAATGCAGCCGAATTCGAGAAATGTTCAATGAATAAGAAGATTAATAACGACGTAGCGAATGTTGGGACATGATTGATGTAGTTTTAATTTGCTATTCAATGAGTAAATAAACGTGAAATAAAATGAAACATAAGTATTTGTAAGTGAACTTCATATACATAGATTATATACACACAGTATATATCATTCGTTAATAGCGAAGTTATATTATTCTAAGACTTGGTCTTTCTTTCTTTCACCACTTGATATTACGGCTTGTCTGGAACAAAATTAGAGGATTCAACTTGAAACGCGAATCATACGCCTACATTAGTACTTAAAAACTAGATATTATTTAAAACATTAAAAAACATCATCATCAGCTCACAATACGTCTCCACTAAGGGGCTAGAAGTATGCTTCGGTATGAACAAAGCCTTAGTCAACCACGCTGGCCTAATGCGTTTTGGTTGACTACACAAATCTTTAAATTGTTTCACAGATATGTGCAGGTTGTATCACAATGTTTTCCTTCACCGTAAGAACGTCGGATAAATGTAAATATGAAATTCGAAAATCGAAAAACACATTGGTACATGGCGGAATTTTAACCAAGGACCTGCAGATGAAATAATAATAGTAAATTTAAAATTTAAAAATAATTTTGACTATTATTTTGCTTATTACCGATACTTTTTTTGAGAAAGGGCTACTTTCTCCAAATTAATATCGTTTAAATAATTTTCTGTTAGTCGTAAAAAAATTATAAAAGAGTAAAAGTATAAACAACCATATAACCTTTGCTTTTACTCCTTAGAAGTACTCTATTTATATGGGAGTCGTTTTTAATAATACATTCAAATTTGCAGATTATTTCAACCAATGTTTACTATGATCATAGTTGGTTTGTGAGGTATGGACGTGGTGTTAAATAATTAAAAGAACGAACAAGACAAGCCAAACTATGTTAGGAATAAAAGAGAATTGTTGAGTGGTACTGCACCACCAGCGAGGGAACCGGGCGGAGGCCATTTCAGACCTCGCCCGCCGCCCGCACGCCGCGCGGTCGCTTTTTCACTACAACGCCTTATTATTACGTATTTTTTTGTAATTGTTTCTTAATATAAGCCTTTGTTTAAAGTAACGCGTTTTATTACTAAACTAGCTGTCGCCCTTGACACCCGTCCGCGCGTCCTTTTTCTAAAATAAAACCAGCAGCTACCTGCCAATAAAAGTCCCGACAAAATCGGTCCAGCCATTTCAGAGATTAGCAGCGTTCAGATTAGCATCATTATTAGCGGAACAAACAGACAGATAAACATTTTTTTAAATGTTGTTTTGGTGTATGTACCGGTTATATATATTGATATACATATAGTCAGACACTCCAATTTTATTATATGTATAGAAGATAAAATACATTCCACGCATTAACAAGAGCCTCACCTACGTAGCCATAAAGCACTTTATACTAATTACATATGAAGTACTTATATTCTTGCTCGTTTCAATTAAAATTTTTGATAAATAAATGTATCCTCTAATTTAACTGTAATAACAATTTAGTTGAGGCGCGTTGACGTTTTACGCGTTACGGCCAACGGCTTATTGCTAATTCGTAGACGAGGGTCTATGATTTATAGGAAGTCATGATAACAAACGGCTACACCTCAATTGTTTATAGGCTTTCCACTAAGCTATTTAATTTCGTACAAGGCTCATTTCGACGTTTATTTAGCTATTGTAGTCTAATGGTTATTATTATATCTGATATATTTTGGATGGACAAAAAAAACATTTTATTCTGTCTTTTTAGTGAATTGTATGTAAACTACAGAGCGTCAGTGGCTCAGAAATTCAAAGATACGTGTGAATTCAACAACCCGCAATAGGCCAGTGGTTGACGCCTTATCCTACGACATATTTTACCTAGCCACCCCTTACTTGTTGGCTCCGAGCACTTCAGTGGGGATGTGTAATAAGCTGATGATAATTTAAACTACTTTTAATATACTACTATACTACGATTTTAATATAGATTAACAACGCAAAACGACCATTAGCAAGAGAGGTCTTGTCACTATACTTCTCCTTCTCATGCTACTCGATTACTGGAGGCCAGCTGCTCAGTGATCATAGAATCATAATAAGATCATAGGAATAGGTCCTATATCCCTATCTTGTGTCAAACGAAAAAAATACTCACTAAACTTGTCAGGAATCTACTGTCCTAGTCATAACAACGGTTCTCTTTTTTTTAAATTAAATATCTTAATCAACGTTCTCAACGTTTCTAACGTTAGTGATTATCTGATCTTTAACAGAAGTGCTTTTTAAATGTATCAATGTCATAAATATGTGTACTCTTTCTTGTTATTTATATATTACTCTTTGTGAAGGCTAGATATGAAATATTTTACATATATAAATAACGTACAATTGGAGAAAGTAAGAAGTAACTGCTGCAATGCGATAACTGCGCTGCGGTAATTATTCCATTGTTCTTCATCTTAAAAGGCGTCTCCTAGTTTCAGTTAGAGATTTCAAACTTTCGAGTAATAAAATTGTTATTGAATGACTTATTGTCTCCAATGTGACAGGTTATTGTGACAGGCATACCCGCCACTTCCATCTAAAATTATGGACTAATTTTAGATAGAAGTGGCGGGTACTCTTCGACGATAAACATTTAATGGAAGCGGTATTGAGTCAAATAATTATTCAACAGTTTCCACACTAAATTTCTCATTATACACACTCTTGTTATATAAAAAAATGTATTTTTGAAACAAGGTTTTAACAATTTTATTTTTCAGCTATGCGCATACTGATTGAATAAAAGTACATTTTCAGGCTTACACACGAAACTTGCACAATGTTTCAAATATATACGACCTTAAACATAGGTCAACCTTGTTTCTTGCAAAATGTGATCTTGATCAATAAATAATAAATAACTAAAGCAGGTTTGTGAATTATATATTTGGGTTGAAATGTATAACCACATTGATGTGCATAAATACAATCGGCGGTGTTCAAAGAGTTGTTTAAGGAAGCAATGTTTAATTGTATTTTTAGGTAATAAAGATTTACAGCCGTGAGCAAAAATGAAGGGTCGGTGAAGAAAGAAAGTTAAGAAAGTTTGAATATCTCGAAAGATAAATACGTTAGCTAACTGAAATAAATTGTGCATGATAGACAATTAAATAAAAAATAAAAAACATAAACTTAAACGAAAAAGGATATCTTTTGTAAACTTGGATAATACAGTACTTTTCATTAAATTTTATTTTTATTTAGATTTTAGTATTTTGTACTGACACTTCAAGGATACTTAATTGTCTATCATGACAATTTATTTCAGTTAGCTAGCTTCTTTATCTTCCGAGGTATTCAAACTTTCTTAATCGACCCTTTATTTTTGCTCACGCCTGAATTTCCATTGTTTTGATTGTTACTATTTTTAACTCCGCGTTCAAAATATCCTTACCTGCACGATGCATAACATAGTTTTGAGCTCGGACAGTTGCACAACGATTAGTCCAAACTGTCATAACTTGTTAAACTATAACTAAGCTATTCTACTGTCAATTCAAATATAGGTTAGGTTAGCTAATAAATTCTAAAATTACACGTAAACAAAGATTACATTCAAATGAAATAAATTGGAGTCTCAGTGCGAAGAATTTACACAATGCGACTGTTTAATGACCCATTAAATAACAGTTAGTGCGGTAATGATACAAGCAGTTGAAAAAATATTTGTTAAAATTAAATTTCACTACAACAATAGTATTCGATCTCTATCAAACATATGGCGCAGAAGCTTTTCACGCCTCTCGTACGATTCCCTTCAATAAAATCGAATCGAATTTGAATTTCAAAAGCGCCTCGCCAAACACAATCTTGTGTCCCACACAAACACGTCATTTTTCGTTTACGTTTTATGACGATACCCAACAAAAGGAACAAAATGATAAAGCTTTGCTTCCTTATTCAAAATATTGTAATAATTTTAGTTTATTTCATCATAATAAAATATTTTATTCAGATATTAAGTAAATAGACATAATGTTCAAAAATAAGGTGAAGTATCAATTCTAAAGTCAACTTGGAATTCAACTATTTATTACTAGTTTCTTTTTTCTACAATAAATTAAATCTATACATATAATAAAATTGGTCTGTTTGTAATATTGAAATAACCTTTTTTACTACATGTATATGAATATATATACGGTACATACACCAAAGTAACAATTTTTAAAATGTTTGTCTGTCTGTCTGTTTGTTCAGGCTAATCTCTGAAATGGCTGGACCGATTTTGACGGGACTTTTATTGGCAGGTAGCTGATGTTATAAGGTGTAACTTAGGCTACGTTTATTTTAGAAAACTCTTTTATTTTAGAAAAAGAACACGCGGACGGACTCGCGTGCGACAGCTATTATAGTTTCTCATAAACCTGTGATTCCAACCATCATTATAAGTTCAGTATTTCAATTGAACCAAAACAAAATAAACAAACATGACAGAAGGAATGATAAAAATTCCATTAAAATGCATCAAAGTAATAAATTAGATAATATCAAATGATTTGACGGATTTAGTAAACATCGCAGGGCTCAATTCATATTACAATAACATTTAATTAATATCGGAAATAACATAACGTTAGCATAGCTTTTGCTCGCAAATTCGTCGGCACAATTAAAAACAATAATAATTTTATGACTTGTAATTATATTACCAACTAGATGTCGCCCGCGACTTCGTTCGCGCGTTCTTTTTCTAAAATATACATAGCCTAAGTTACTCCTTACTACATCAGCTAACTGCCAAAAAAGGTCCCGTCAAAATCGGTCCAGCCATTCCAGAGATTAGCCGGAACAAACAGACCGACAGACAGACAGACAGACAAAAATTGTAAAAAATGTTATTTTGGTGTTAGTACCGTATATATATATATTCGTATACATGTAGAAAAAAACGGTTATTTCAATATTACAAACGGACACTCCAATTTTATTATATGTATGTATAGATAAAATTGTATTGTATTGTAATTAATATCCTATATGTTCTTCCACACCATTTTCTAGATGCCAAATTTCAGGGCGACCTATTGAACCTTTTAACAAACATTCATCCTGCCATCTAAACATTAGCATACATAATATTAGTAAGATTTCTTCAAGAATTCGTAAAGCTCAAAAGAAACTTTCACAGTGACAAAGGAAAAGAAGCCAAATTATTTTGTCTTACTATTATTATTGAAACAAAAGGAATATACCAATGGCTATCATTAATCAGGTGCTCAAATAATAATACTAAACTAAAATAGCACTTTAATGCCAAATGTCTATAAATCTTTGGCCTGCTTAGACTTTTATTCATAACAAATTAATCTTTCTTCGATACTGTAGTATGCGCAACACATTATGATCGAGTGTATATAATGAAAAATTCATAGAATAAATTTCATGGCATCGTTGTTTCCTTTGCCATACGACCTACTTTCGCGGCTAATGATCCGTGCAGTTTCTAATATGACTTGCCGCATAAAACTTGTCTTAGAAATAAATTCCTCAGAGTTACATTAACTTAATACAAAAGGTGCTAGCTTTTTGTTTGTATAGACCGCAAGCGATATTAAATATAAACTTAGTTTATGATTCTTTAGAAAACTAATTAATTAAATATAAATACAATTCTAATTAAAGGTAATATTTAAGTCTTTTTCTAATTAATCTCAGTTTATTTCTTTATTTTTTATGGCTGTTAGTATCTAAATTAATAAATAAAAATTTGAAGGTGTTTATTTTCAAATTGGTTACAGTTATTTTTTTTAAGAATCGGACAAACGAACAGGATTTCCGAGGTGGTCATCGACAACTATTGACATCTGCAATACCCAAGGAATTGCAGGTTTGTTGCCGGCCTTGGAGAAGGTGATACGCTCGCTTCCTGAAGGACCCTAAGTCGTAGCGGTTTGGAAACACCAACAATGATGGGCCATTCCACAACGCGGTAGTGTGGGGCAATATTTTTCGTGAAAACCGCACAGTTTTGATTACCAGCCATCGAGATGATGAGGATGGTAGCTGGGCGTCTGTCGAGTCATCTGACGTAACTCGGCGCCAGGAATTTGTTTTTGACATTGTATTTCTTATAAAAGTATTTGGTATATATCTGTTCAATATCAAAGTGTGTAAAGTCATTTTATATTGTAATAATAGATTGGAACATTATTGGCAACATTCTAGGGGTATCATATAACATTGTTCTAGTCTGGCAAGATATTCAAGTTACTGGTAACACTTAAGGTATTATGTATAACAAAGTTTATATTATGTAACTACGCTGTTATAATGAGTTCTCTAGATATATTATTTCATGTAAAAGCTAGATTGCTTTTATGTAAAATAATTTATATGTATGTTTAACAACTTAATATTTTCCTTTGAGTTTTAAAGAATAGTAAAATATAATAAAGTTATTTTCTATTAAAAACAAAGATTGTCTCTATATAAGTTATCCAATTGGAATTCAAGCCAACCAATTACGTTTGAGAGGAGGTGATATGATTGTGTGCCTTTGAAATTCAAATTTTTCGCGTATTTTCGCGTGAAAGCAATTTTACTATATCGCTATTGTATTGCGTAGTAAAATTTTATTACAATTTAAACCGACTGTAATTCTTATACTGTTTTTTTTTCTCAGAATGCTTGTATATATTTAAAGAATTTTATTAAACGGAAACATTATACATTGGAAATGAGTTTTAAATTAATTTTAATAAGGTAGACTAAAAGGTTTTAAGAGTGGTGGTCAAGTGAATAAAGTGTACAACATGGTCTTCTACCTCATTAATTAATGATTTGTTTGAGTTTTTATTGATTGAATGAGGAAAATGGGGAACGGATCTTTATAACCATAAGGCATGCAAGCCAAAATTTCAACCCTTCTAATTTGATTATCACAAAAGAGTTATTTTCAAATATCATGCCTTAGAGTCCTCGGACAAAAAATAATGTTTTCACTTCATGAATTGGATGCGACGTAAGCTAGGCCCTTGTCTTTTGTTTTTTTATAAACATGTGTTCATTTATTACTTATTTATAAGAAGCAGATGATGATATAGTCCAACGCGTAAACACGCAACAATCCCAGTCCCACCCTGATGAAGGGTCCCCGATGAGTTCGAAACTTGTCGGTGTCGACACCGGACAATTACGTGAGTGTCTAGCCGTTGTATATAGTAGTTTGAAAAACTATCTATATTCTAGTTTAAGGTCTACATAATAATATAATAATGTCCTAGAGCATTAGGTAAGGAAGCTCCAATGTTGGGTAAGAACTTTAGTGCAGAGAATTTTCTATAAGAAGTGTAGAGCTTCCCAGACTCGGCTACTTGAAAATTTTACTTCGAAGTCATCAATCAATATAATATCGAAGTCTCAATACCTTTATCAATTTTTCTTACTTTTACTGAATCATATAATATTATATTGCTTAAATTAAACATTCTTTTCGAAATGACACTAACATAGAAAACAAAGCCTAAAAATAAATCAGTAAAACAAAAATCAGAAATGCATAAATTTTATATCATGTCAAAAAGTTTTTTGATTCAATCCGGATTTAAATAAAAAAGAAACCTTTTTCCTTTTATGAAATGAGTAAACGAAACTTATAAAGTTATCTATATGTTCAATTGATTTTAATAAAACCAATAAATGAACTTATATTAAAGCGAAAATGACATGTTTGTGAAGACTGATAAGATTGTTTGGCAAGGACTTTTTGAAATTCAAATTCAATTCAATTTTATTGAAGCGGATTGCAGAAATCGCATGAAAGGATTCCTTTATATCTCCAGTTGCCTGTACGGGTATGTTTGTTTCTAAATATCCGTAGTATTAACGTATTTTTAATACGTACAGCAAAGGAATGGGAAAATTGCACGAGTTTATCTTATTCTCAAAATAAAATATATCAGTGACTGAGTTAAACTGCACATACTAAGTTTTAACAGGATATTATTGTAATGTACGCACCACAATGTACCCTATTGACGTTACCATACGGTTTAGAATCATATGCATACTTACACTGACATAACAAAGGTTAAATAGAAAAAACTACTTTTAATACAAAGATACTTTTTAATGGACTTTGGGTCTTATAAACATGTCAGTCCCATAGTAAACTACCTACGAACGAATTACTAATATGAGTATAAGAAATTACAAAAAAACATCAATAATAATAACCTCAAAAGAAAATATTTCCAAGGTCTTATAAGGTCATTAGCACAATACTGCGGACTCCGTCTGCTAGTACAATACATTAAATTGTGTAGTAGTGTTTATCGTTGTGAATTTCAACTGTGATTGTCAATTTACTCTGTAACGTTTATTTACTATCAGTGCCCGAGAATAAATCATTGTGACCCTCGTCTTCTAATTCGCAGAGGAGACTGGATCACGATGGTAAGCGGCTTCACAACAAGCAATGGAAAATGTTACCATAATTTGCTGCTTTGTAAACACTTTTTTTTAAGTGTCGGTGGCGCAGGGATTAAGCACTTGACTTGTAATGGTCCTGAGTTCTAATGTACTATGTACCAATGTGTTTTTCGATTTTCGATTTTCATATATATGTACATTTATCCGATGTTCTAACAGTGAAGGAAACACTGTGACGCAACCTGTTCATTTATGCGAAGGAATTTAACGATATGAGTGGAGTCAATCAACCCGCATTGGGCCAGCGTTGTTGAGCAAAGGCCTAGTCTCCCCTAACTTATTGTAGGTTCATAAACTTCTTATTTTTGCTTACACCATAGATATAGCACTATAATTTTATAGTGTCAATATGTATCTATACATATAATAAAATTGGAGTGCCTTCAGTCTGTCTGTATGTTTGTTCCGGCTAATCTCTAAAATGACTGGACCGATTTTGACGGGACTTTTATTGGCAGGTACCTGATGTAATAAGGTGTAACTTAGGCTACATTTATTTTAGAAAAAATGTATTATTTTAGAAAAGGAACGCGCGGCCGGAGTCGCGGGCGACGGCTAGTAATAAATAAATTGGCATAGTAGTAAAAAAATCTATAATAATCTATAAAATCTAAAATCTGTAACAAGTCTGTATGATTGCGTAAGCCCGCTAGACTAAACTGTACAGTTAAAACTGTGCAATTCAATCTCAAGATGTGTTGCGGGCTTTGTTGATAAAATAAAAACCATGTCGAATGGTTGACCGATGGAAAAATAGTTTGATTCATATAATGAAAGCACAAAACGGTGGTTCGCTTAGAATCCATTAAAGTTAATGAAGCATGCACAATGTTGCCTAGAATATTTGTCTAGTCTTAAGTATCGCATAAAATTCGCCGTAATGTCGTAACCGGTCAGCGTAGCTTTCCTATTTATGTATACTGCATATCGTTCAGTTTAACGCCTGCAATAATCCAATAAGAAACTATGTTCCATATTCTGGTATTAAAATCGCTAAAACATTTGAAGATTTTCGTACCAAGTTAACGTAAATGTATTTAGATAGATAGCACATTTATAGTTCATTAATGTAAAATATTGTATTTTATGGTACCATAAAGCTTATAAGGAAAATAACTGCTATATCCGATATAAAAAATTACTCTAGGAATCAATTGCTTTGTATCTGACCTCGCCGAGTGTAATTATAAAATGTAATCACTTTTTCATAGTAAAAGACGAGCAGAAAAGCAGAAAGAGAGAAAACGAGCAAGCGGTCACCGGATTTACCAATATAGGGATGCTACCGCTGCCCGCAGACATTCGCATTTGCAGCCTACCTTTAATCAACAGAGGATGAGACGGAAAGAAAGAGAAACTTTCCAAGGCTATGCACCCTATCACCCACAAAATCCTGTTCCCTTTCCTATCCTTTGTGGTTGCAAAAAGGACCAAAATCAGACCTCCCGAACGCACACTCATCAAACGAAACGCGGAATTGCTTCCACTTAACGCCCATCTTATATGTGGTTGTGGTATTACACCGCACGAGGTGACCTTTTCGTGCGATGACGTTAAAGCGGGCTCTACCACTCTTGGCAATAATTCATTGCTGTCAAATTTAAGAAAAGACACCGTGTCGATATTATCTCGATAATACGAGTATATTTTACACATAGATTCATAAAAAATATCTTGTAAACATAACGTTTGAATATTCGATATAAATATATATTTAATGTGAACGAAATGATAATTAAGCGATGCAATCAAGCATTCTGACAGATTATGTTCGGTTCTTTGAAAGCTCCAATTAGTTATTATAAATATCACGTTTAATTTTAGCCGATAATATTAACACAACAAAATAAAAACGGGTAACTCACGTTTACTTAATTCGGTGTCGGCACCGACTAGTTTCGAGCCCATCGGGGGCTCTTCTTCAGAGTGAGTGGGACTGGTATCACTTCGCGGTCGCGGCCCGTCTCTCAATGCGCGCCTGCGCACGAAGGGCGCGACTTGAAGAAGAGCTCCAGATGGGCTCGAAACTAATCGGTGCCGACACCGGATTAATTATACGTGAGTTAGCCGTTTGTTATAATATTGTCTCATGAAACTTTAAACAGTTTAATAATATTAACAGTTATATTTAGACTTTTCATTAGATAAATTAATGTATTATATTGAAATCCCATTGAATTTTCCAAGTGCGTAATAAAAATGTAGTATTATAGAGATTTATATGAACATTTCCTATTTTAGGTTACTGACAGAACTATAAATAATTTGTGTTATTTTGAATTAAATGTTATTGTTCTGACCAGAGTGTGGTGGTTCATTGTTGCGATACATATTCCCGACTCTAACTCCGGGGAAGAGAATGAACATTTAGTACATTTTATTTTAGAGCTTATTGTGATTTTATAAAAGCATTATCAATTTTTGTTATAATTCATAACGATTTTATAAAACAGCTTAGAATAAGACAACTACGATCAATCGAGAATTTTCCATCACCTCGCCTTAAGCTTTCTTATCAAAGTTGAGTCGCAGCCATTACGAGTTGGAACTACCAATGATTACTCACTTACTCTACGCCACGCCGATAAAACGGTTTAATTTTCCTAGCGGGAGCCGTTTAACACGGAAAGAGAAAGCCTTTGTTGTATTTGCAAAAAGGTCGCACATTATTTGTGATAATACTGGCATCACATTTTTCAAAACACTTATTTGGTTCCCAATTTGAAAAATGAAAAAGTTAAATGTCTATGATGAATGGAAGTGGCTACCTTATATCCCGTTGCCTCCGCCTATTCTAGCTATTAGATTATATGATATGTGATATATTGAACCATGTACAACTTATTATTGAGCTTAAATGTAAGAATATCATTTGTGGACAAAGCCACACTATCTTAGCAATGATAATTGTATATTGTATCTATACTAGTACAAAATATGTTTACATGGAGAAGTTTTTATAAGAAATAATGTTCGAATGAGTTTAAATGTTCATGTACCCAAAAGCATTTTAAGCCGTTGATCCTAACTATCGATGTTGCGACATGATCGTTTACTACGACAATAAAGTTTTACGAGATAGATTTTGCTCTTTCTAAATTCCTACAGACAAACTCCCATTTTCTTTTATCTTGTTTTTTTTTGTGTTGTAATTTTAGTTTTGTATGTTTTGCGTCCATCGGAGCTGCATACATTACATGTCCTATTAAATTGATACATAATGAAAATATTTACTAAAAATTATTTAATATCTAGTACCTTATTACAATATTGTCTAATTTTACTCGAAATAAGTTTAAGTTATCCATTCCAATTTGAATTTATTATAATTTATCATTAAGCTGAAGTCTGAATATAATCAATATGCAGTTCGGGGTTGGCGTTAATTGCGGCGAGGCGGTCCTTTGATCGTAGCTGTAGACAGAATCGAGCATGTAAAATGCAATTACCAACAGGTACATCCAACGCTGATGAAGCTATGCATCGGGGAAATTAAATTGTTAATTAGCATCTTAAACATACGTAGCACATACTTTATCTTTTAATTGCACGTTATAGAAGTCGAAAATATGTACCCCTTAATTGTCAATTATTATTTATGGGGCTTGCTACGCTTTGGTTACGACGAAAGTTACACCTTATGCTACGTCGGTTGCTACGCCGCCGTTTGCTACGTTGCAGAGTAAGTTATCATAATTTATTACGTATCAAATTAAATAAATCAAGTAGCTCTAATCATAATTGTAGTGTATTCATTTACAAAGTCAATTTTTACAAATGTACTGATTGAAAAAAAATCTTAAAATGTATTTAATCTCTTTAGGGTTTAATCTTTATAATGATAGATTCTAAGAACCTCATTTTCATACCTGCGGAAACGATGCTTTTAAATTTATGTAACATCCTTAAAGTTTCTTCAGGCAGCAGGTTCGGGGAAACTTTACATAAAATCAGCTTATGCAGTAATGCTGTTAAAGTTAAGCGATTAATATTCCGAAGCTACCGATTCAGTGAAATATGTTTTATTGAATACTAGCTGACGCCCGCGACACCGTCCGCGCGTTCTTTTTCTAAAATAAAAGAATTTTTCTAAAATAAGCGTAGCCTAAGCTACTCCTTATTACATCAGCTACCTATCAATATAAGTCCCGTCAAAATCGGTGCAGCCGTTTCAGAGATTAGCCGGAACAAACAAACAGACAGACAGACAAAAATTGTAAAAATGTTATTTTGGTGTATGTACCGTATATATATTCAAATACATGTAGTAAAAAACGGTTATTTCAATATTACAAACAGACAATACGATTTTATTATATGTATAGATTAAGAAAAAATATACATTCACGTTTTACTGTAGTATTATATATTAATAACTGAGTAAAATACTAGAGTTATGATGATAATTGTTAATTATTACCACTACTTTCTGGACCGGAGTTATATAGGGCAAGGTATTGTATTGTACGAAATTATTAATTTTAAAACACGTTCCCCTCAGAAATGAAATACACCCATGAGCAAAAATAAAGGGTCGGTTAAGAAAGATCTCGGAAGATAAAGACGCTAGCTAACTAAAATAAATTGTGCTTAATAGACAAATTAATATTCTTAAAATAAAGTAAAATGTACTTAATAATTTATTTATATTTACGTAAGATATCCTTTTTCGTTTAAGTTTATGTTTTTTAATGAAATATAAGTAATTTAATAAAAATATTTTATTTTATTTTAAGGATATTTAATTGTCTATCATGCACAGTTAGCGTCTTTATCATCCGTGATATTCAAACTTTCTCAACTTTCTTTCTTAACCGACCCTTTATTTTTGCTCACGGCCGTATTATAATTTCCGCATAAAATAACTGACAGTGAAGATTGTTAAGGCGTTAATTAAGGTCATTAAAAGGTATTTGGGGGAAGTACCTCGACAACGATTAACAGGAATGTGGAGCACAAGTGAATAATAGCGCCGGCCTGATGCGTATCAACGTTAATTGTTTGAGGAACAGTTTTCGTGTCTAAAACGATTGCCCTCACAATTTTATACTTCATGACTTAGATATACCATTAGTTTATCTTTTGAACATAATTTATACTATAAAGTTGAAGAATAATGGTATTAAAATTGATTTGATTGAATTGGGTTGAATTAAACTGCTACTATCATTGCTAAGCAATATCTTACTAATATTATTAATGCTAATGTTTAAAAATAATAAAATAAATAAAATAACGTTTAATCCTATCGACTATTACAACGCAGTTAAAAAAATAAACATGCATAAAAGATGACGATGATGAAAAGAAGAGACGATGTTTAGATGGATGGATGTTTGTTTTAATTCCGCACGAACGGAATTGCGGTTGATTGAAGTCGCTAGTCATTTCATAAAACTACTACACAACTAGTGCTTTGCACTAAAGCCCGCAACACACGTTCAGTTTATCTGTACAGTTCCACTGTTCAGTTAAAACTGAAGATGTGTAATGAGCTTATGTATGGATATCGACAATCTGTACCATGAAAATTTAATGAAAACTTAATGGAATTTGTAATAATATCTGTGTCATTGCTTAAAAGTATTATAAATAAAAGTATTTAGAACTTTATTTCTGTGCCGAAATCGCGAGAAGACTTTAGATGCAGCAAGTGCGAAAAAAATACCAGTCTTTATCACACGGTAGAAGCGCTACATTCTCCTCTAACTTCACTAATGACACGATGATTAAAGACGATGTTCAACAATATAATTGCGTCAAAGTATCTTATTACTGAGATGAATAACGTACTTAGGTGTTTAGAACTTAGACATTGTTATCGTTGCTAAATAATTTCTACGCAACTCTAGTCTTTAACATTAAACAAAGGTAGAGATATACAGAAGAAAGTATGAATGGATTTTTTTTTATAAGACAAGGTGACAAACGAGCAAGCGGCCACCTAAAATCACTAAACTAGCGAAGTGACCATTGCCCATAGACATCCGCAATTGCAGATGCGATGCCTACCTTTAAATTATGGACGAGAAGACGCACTGAAAGAAAATATTTCTTCTTCCTATGCATCCTCTCCCCCGTGAAGTCCACTTCCTCTTCCCTTCCTTCTAATATAAGAAAGGGGTGGAAAGAGGAAGAGGCCCAGTATTAGGCCTCCGGTACCACACTCATCAGACGAAACGCGGAATTGCTTCCACTTCACGCCTGTCTTCTGTGTG
>JAAOEG020000032.1:5131607-5142555 GCA_011763625.2 Papilio bianor | reverse complement strand
TGCCTCTATCGCATGCCTGCGCTCTTGCCTACGCACTTCTACCGGGTCCAGGTGTTCGGTTTCATCTAGGGCCACGCACAGGCGTTCGTAGACCCGCGTATCCTTTTTCGCCAGGATGTCCAACGGCGGAAACCGAGCAAGGATTGTACAAAACTACGACCTTCCGCAAGTATAAAAGTGTCATCTGTGTAGCAAAGAACACTTACGCCATCAGGGAAGCTGACTCGCAGGACCGCATCGTACGCTAAATTCCACAAAAGCGGACCTACTACTGACCCTTGTGGGACACCGCAATTCACCTCCCTGCGGCATTTTACTGTATCCCGATTTATGTAAAAAATCTAGCTACCTAACTAACGTATACTTTTATAATTTTCTTTTCACTCCGTTGCGTTTACTATTGAGAGTAATAGCATACAAATTCCAAGTTCTAATAATTATGAGTATATTTCATAATTAAACATGTTCTCTTAGTATGCAAAGCAAGATGCTCTGTGCAATTAAAAGACCATTATCTTCGTACGTAGTGTAGCGTTAAATTGCACAATGAAATATTATGAACTTATGATAGAAGACACATATTTTTACCATGAAATTTACTTATGAACTACATCATCATCATCATCATCATCAGCTCACTATACGTCCCCACCGAGGGGCTCGGAGCCTACCCTAGGTTAGGGGTTATGAACTATATAACACCTTATATTTCCTTCATATTTTTCGAACCCCACAATGCTCAGGTATGATTTTGTTTGTCTAACCCCTACGGACTATTTCAACCTAATACATTTTTACGTTGCCAGCAGCCACGTAGTAAGTCGTACATTACAGCTACTATTAAATAAATGGCTTCACATTATTTACATTACTGCTATACAGCGATGTAATTAGCAGAAACGCGAAAAAAATATTAGAATCATTTGTTGAGATGTGTATCGCTCCCGCAAGAGTGATACAGACATTACCTGAAGAAAATTGTTACTTTTTAAATTAACAATTCTCTTAATATTCGCATTATAATTAGACGAAAACAATGCGAAAGTTACGAGTAACTTCATTCAGTTATTGTTGTATTATTACAATATCATATTTAAATTCTTGTTTATAAAATACATACTACGTTACCCTACTTACTACTTAAATAGGATTTTATAATAACATAGTACAAAAAATCTATGGTTAAAGCGAATAGCTAAGAAAGTTTGCTTTTAAAAGACTGTGGTAATATAACGTAGACCTTCCATTTACTCGGCAACACAGACACGTGCTCATACTTACATATTACAACCTAAATAAATTCTCGGCAAGCCTTTTAGAAATAATAGGCAAAAAATATGTATATTATTTAAACAAAATTAAAAGTAAATAGTTCGTTCTCGAACAAGATTTAGCAAACATTAAAATAATTTGAAAATAATTATTTAAAAATAAAACTATAACTTTTCAATCCGAAACCTACTGCTACGTATTTTATATCTAAATCTAAATCAGTATAATATTATATTATAATTTTGTTCCTTTGTTCTCGTAATATCATAGTAATCAGCTCACTTACGTCCCCAGTGAGGGGCTTGGAGCCTACCCTAAGTACGTGTTGACTAGGCCTTAGTAAGCCACGCTGGCCTAGTGCGGGTTGGTTGACTTCACACTTATCATTCTTCTTCTTCACACTTATATTAAGTTCTTCACAGATATGTGCAGGTTACATCACGATGTTTTACTTCACTGTAAGAACGTCGAGTAAATGTACATATGAAATGTAAAAAACACTTTGGTACATGGCGGGATTCGAACCACCACCTGCAGATTACAAATCAAGTGCTTAGCCCCTGAGCCGCCGACGCTCTTTTACTTTTTTGTTGCAATAATGATTTGATTATAATTCTGTTTGGCAGTGGAATCTTGTACTTGATGCGTTCAATACTCAAGTAAATCTGTGACTATTATTATAAAATACAATTTCGGATTTTGTATTCCTTGAAATTACAACCTTTATTTTAATTACCGTTATCCTCTGAGTTCTTAGACACAATATTGTCCAACACTGAAAAGAAGGTATTACACGGTAAAGGATTGGATACAAAATAATCCGATAAGTTTCGTCGTGACACATTATACTGTGTGTTTTTTCCCCATTTCGAGTGATTCTTATTGAGATGTTTTACGATGATATAGTCATGGTAAAAAACGTCGTTGCATTTTTTTGTATTTACCATGTTTCAAAATAATCATACGTATGCACATTCGTATGATTATTTTTGCATCTATTTACTATGTTTTTTTGTTTTACCATAACTTCATTTTTTATCTCGAATGTAATGTAAAGTGTAGAGTTCGTATGAATGCGTATAATAAAATTTATATTACACTTGAATGGAGCGACTGCAAAATATAAACATTTTTAATTAGCAACGCGCAATAATTACTTCTATTCGTTTGCAATGGCTGTAAAAAAGTCACATAAAAATACAGACTAATTAGAATGTGCTGCACCTTTTTCTCAAAAATTCTGAAATGTTTTTCTTGCCAAATTACTGGTACTTTTACTACCTATTTTGTAAGATGCACTAGAAAGGGAATCCATACCTAGTCAAGGAGCCAAGACGATATTGATTCTGTAAACGATTAAGTCATCTATACAAATGATAAAATTGGAGTGTCTGTTTGTAATATTGAAATAACCGATTATTACCACATGTTACAATAATGTTTTTTACAATTTTTGTCTGTCTGTCCATTTATCTGTCTGTTTGTTCCGGCTAATCTCTGAAATAACTAGACCGATATTAACGGGGATTTTATTTGCAGATAGCTGATGTAATAAGGAGTAACTTAGGCTACGTTGATTTTAGAAAAAGAACGCGTGGACGAGGTCGTGGGCAACAGATAATTAAAAAATAAAAAAGAACCAAGAACACTTCTAAATTTATACTACAAATTACTGATCATCTATTTTAAGAAAAAAAATGTAGAGACGGCCATTTTGTAAGACCCAAAATTACATTGACATAAATACTATTTCAATTTCATTTCTTATAGAGCTATTTAAAGTGCCAAGGTAAAAGCAATTTTAATTCAATAAGCACTCGGCACAAGATTGTGCTTGCGGTGAGCTGCAAAACATCTAGTGCAACTGACATGCGGCTTCGTCTCACTGTTAGCCAATTAACTAACACTCGCCCGCAAATCAAGTACAATAAAGCTATTTATAACCGCAATTAAAATGAATAATTCAAGTCTTTACAAATTTAGATTTATCAACGATATAGTCATGAGCAAAAATAAAGGGTCGGTTAAGAAAGTTTGAAATCTCGGAAGATAAAGACGCTACTTAACTGAAATAAATTGTGCATGATAGACAATTAAATAATATAATAATATAAAATACTTACTAAATTGACTATCACACACAATTTATTTCAGTTAGATACCGCTTTTATTTTCGGAGTTATTCAAACTTTCTTAAGCGACCCTTTATTTTCGCTCACGAGTGTATTAAAACTATTTAAAAATTCTGTATATGATCAGTAAGCAAAGAAAAAAATTACTCTTTTGCTCTACTATAAAATTACATATACAAAGAATGCTGGTTCCTTCGTCGTATTTTCTTAATTGTTCTTTGAAAAGTTACTTTTTTCTGAATTGATTCTAATTACACCAACGATTTGTTGTACTTAGTAACGTAGTTCCTCTGATTTTGCATTTGTCCGTGGACTTCGACGATCACCTTGGTGTTCAGCCGCTCATTTTTCCGCTTCTCTAAAAAAAGTATAATAAACAAATGAAGTAGGCCAATTCCTTTATTGATAGTGCTATTTGAATTAAATATACGAATAAACGAGATTTGCTTAATTAGTTAAATATTAAACATCAATTTAAATTTACCATCGAATTAATGTCGAAAAATAATAACTGCGGCAGTTTAGCGAATTTGGCAATACTATGGAAACCTAATACGGTTAAGATTATACTGTTGTTGCTGAAGGTATTATTTACTTACGGCGGTTGATTAAGAAAGTTTTGTTGCCAAATCTCAATTCTATTGCTTAAAATTTTATTCATTATATTTATTAATAAAATGAAAGTTAACTTAAGAAACAACAAGAAACAAGATTTCTTATTTATCGTTTCGAAATCACATTTAATAGTGAATAAGGAGTAAAACCATTTTAAATAGTATACATTTTAAAATATACTTGTAAGAAAGCTTATGTTTAATATTTTTATGTATTATTAATTTTAAGTTAATTGGTTGTCAGTGTCAATGGTTTTGTGACATTCGAATAAAATATTATATCAAGGCAAAAATTTTACATGTTTCAATGCTTAGAACTTAGTCGATATTTCTTCCGGGATTTGGGTTAAAATATGTTTTTCTTAACCGACTTACAAAATTGAGTTTTACAGTAGTAGAGCCCGCTTTAACATCTTTGCACGAATAGGTTGGCTCGCCCGGTGCAATACCACGAGCACACAGAAAAAAGGCGTGAAGTGGAAGTAATTCCGCGTTTCGTCTAATCAGTGTGTTGCCGGAGGCCTAATACTAGTCCTCCTCCTCTTTCCACCCTTTTCTTCTAAGGTAGGGATGAGAAGGGTAATCGGATTTCACGGAGGAGAGAACGCAAAGGAAGAGGAAATATTCTCTTTCAGTGCTTATCCTCCTGCGTCTATTAAAGGTAGGCAGTGCATCTTTAATTGCGGATGTCTATGGGCAGCGGTGTCATCTATTTTTCAGCGATTTCAGGTGGTTTGCTCGTTCGCCACTTTGTATTATAAAAGAATGAGGTTTTTAATAAGTCTGATCGTATTTTACCGACACATAGATAGTACGCGTATAAAGTGTAGTAATGTAGATTAGAATTAGTGGTGTAAAAAAACAATGCGTGCGTCACAGCAGACAAGCACAGCAAACTAATACAGTTGAACTCTTGACCCTCTCAGCATCCTTGTTGCTGTGCCATTTAGCAAAGGATTATAGACGTGTAGCGTGTGCACAGCCATGAGTGCGGGCGAATGACAAACATACAGATACACTGAACCCTGTAACGTAGGATTTACGTTTTTTTCTCTTTTCAATGTGCAGGTTATTGTCATAGTGAAAATATTTTATCTAAAAATATAAGCAAAAATCTGTGAATATCATCTCCGATTCATTGTATGGTACTTCTCGTTGCAGGAATTTCAAAATCTTTCAGACAACATTTCTGTGTTTGTACTTGTCTAGTATTCCATTTATTTGTATCTACCATTCCATTAAATTTTTTGATTTACTATTTATAGTGAAATATTTCTTGGATCATATTTTTTTTCCAAAAAATCAGCGAAGCCAACCTCTCTACTTAATATTCCAAATCATAACGATGTGATTAAATTATTTAAACTTTCGTGAGACTGATTATTATTTAAACTTTCGTGAATTAATTCATAACGATGTGGTTCATTAAGTCGTAAATCGTTTTCACGTAATAAAATGGAAATAAGAAAAAAGAGATTTCAGCAAATAGAAATTTTATACGTATTCATACAAAGGTGGCACGTAAAATATCTAGCGTCATTTGTCTGTAACATAAATTGTCTCCATAACGCTTATTACAATATCCTCCGGTAGCCGGCGAGACCTTCGCAACGAGTCCATTATTTCATTAGGTGAAATGGAGCGGCAATGAAATAGAGCAAAGGGAAATAAACGGCCTACTTGAAATGAAGACGCCGTTGTTCATAACCAGCTCGTTAATTCCGTAATTACAAATTGGTAGAACGGAAAGTGGTAACAGATGTGCCACTTGACTTACGAATCATAGCCGCCCGGGCACCGGGATACTTGATGATTTTTCAACTTCTTTCTTAATTACGTGAACAAATTTATGCCGATTATCAAAATAAATAAGGGTTAATTAATTACTAAGTTAATTTACACACAGAATCATTTACTAATCAATTATGTGCCCTCATCCAAAAAGAAGACAATATGCTTATGAACTTATATATAGAGTATAAACGCTCTGTTTAAGATACTACAAAAATAAAACCTTTTTTACTACTTAAATAGGAACAAGGCATCAGATTGGGAATATAATTGTAAATTAATATTTTATTTTTGCAGTACATCGTACATCCCAATTAAACATTTATGTTTATTTTCAATTTCGTAATAATCTTCATTCTCAAGTACCTTTGATGTTAGTTGTGTTTTTTATAGTAAACCACGGCCTGCTACCTCTTCGCACGGGTATAAATCTGATAAATCTCGTAGGGTTCAGCCTGTGTTGTTACAACGTAAGCGAAAAAAATTTAATTATTTACATCACATTAGAAACCACAAAAATAACAGAATTTCTCCACTATTTAATGGATGTTATTGTACATAAAATCCTTCCTCTACAATCACTCTATCTGTTAAAAAAACTAATCAAAATCCGTTGCGTAGCTTTAAAGATTTAAGCAGTCAAGGGGATATACAGACAGGGAAAGCGACTTTGTTTTATACTATATAGCGAAGGTGGCAAACGAACAAGCCGCTACCTTCATTCGCTAAAATGCAGAAGCGAACGTTGCTCATAGACATACGCAACGGCAGATACGTTCACTTTCTTTCATCGACGGAGGAGGAGACGCACAGAAAGAGGATATTTCCCCTTCCTATACGTTTCCACCACTGGTAAATCCATTTCCCCTTCCCATTCTTTCGTTATAAGAAAAGCCTTCCGTGTGGTCGTGGGCCTGTTAAGGCCGGCTCGCCCGGTGCAATACCACTCTTACATCTTCGCGTATTAGCGGGCTCTACCATTGTAGATGTTTATACGAAATACTATTGCTAAAAAGATAAAACGTACACCAATAATACAAGACAATAATAACTTAGTGTTAAAATTGAACATTTAATTAAAACTGCCATTTCGCTTTTATGACAAAGGACCACGGAACAAAAATACAATGCAGAACTTCTATTTACAAATGTCATCTGCAAATAAAGCGATCAGATACTTAGTTCACATAACGTACGCCTTTGTACTTATGAAGCAAACAATATAAATTGTTCAAACGAATTCAAAAATTAATCCGATTTTTCATATCAAAATATGGCATAAATTTAATTGGAATAAAACTTATAAATAAAGACGAATCGTGAAAACATCTTCAGAAGTGCGGAAGCTAAAGGTCAGATAAGATAACATTCAAAAATGTAGTCGCCAGCTGAGTGGTTCCAAGAAAAAATTATTTGTCAAAAGATTTTTCTTTATTTCAATAAGGAAATTGTAAATGTATGTACATTTAATCTACTATGTATTAGCAGGAAAAAAATTCTTACATTACAATTTCCCTATAATATAATATGAAAAAATATGTATATATGATATTTTGTCTTTAATTTTTTAAACATGTAGCAATTTTGTCCCAACATAAATCCTACAAGATGAGGGTTCTTGACTACAACAATATCTGGATGAGCCAATTAATTTCGATCTGGGATCTGCCCTTAATCTGATGGTCACTCACGCCCAAAACTTGTAATTGAATTTTAGTTAAGGAATATTCACTAACTTCCTCATCTCTAACATTACGATATTACGATGCAGTGATTCATCGAACACAAGGGAGGATATTACGTTACGAACTTGTACGTTTAATAATTTAACAATGCTGACTTGGTCACAACTTTATATGATTACTGTATTCGAAGTCGGAGCGTGTTTACATTGCGTTGTATAACTTACGTTATTATTGATATGAAACCTTTATGAATTTCTATGTATAATATTTGTGTTATTGACGAAGGAAGAAGTATAATCGGATATTCGACTACATTGTTTGCTCGTGGCCATCGGGATGTAAAAGGATTGACTCACCGCCAACATCAAATTGGACTTTACGTAGACGTTCCAACCGATCACGTCTATCGTTTATGCGAAATCGATTCGAACGTTTTATGTGACATTTCCGACGAATTTAATAGCTGAGGAGACGACTGGACGCTGAGCAATAAACGCGAATAAGTATTTTACACATCGACTTATAAAATATATTTCCGCCTAATAATAGGCTCTACATTTATTTATGTTCATTTGAACTTTATATTTACATTATATAATTTTTTAATTCAACACTAATAATATTTTTTATATTTATATTTGCCAGTAACTTAAGTACAGCCGTGAGCAAAAATAAACGGTTTGTTAATAATGTTTGAATATCTCGGAAGATAAAAACGCTAGCTAACTGAAATAAATTATGTCATTAGTAAGACAACACTAAGAACTAAAATCTAAATTTAATAAAAAATGAAATATACTGTATCCTCCAAGTTTACCTACGATATCCTTTTTCGTTTAGGTTTAAGTTTTTTAATAGAATGTAAATAAATTAATAAAATTATCTTATTTTATTTAAAGGATATTTAATTGTCTATCATGCACAATTATTCCAGTTAGCTAGCGTCTTTATTTTCCTAGATATTTAAACTTTCTTAACCAACCCTTTATTTTTGTTCACGGCTGTATAACATTATACGTTGAGAATTCTTGACTGATAGAATTACACAAATAATGTAAAAACATATACCCAAAAACTCATAACATTACACACAGACGCCCACACTGTTCTACATTACACTAAATTGACATCTGCTGTCTCAATGTAGCTTTGTATCCTATAAGTACCCAAGTTCGGGGCTACGGTGTTTCAATCCAATAAAATGCGTAGTTTCATAAATAATTCAGTAAGTTGTAACAGGTAAGTGGCACTCGCGTAACAGCCGACACTAGGGTCGGTAGAAATCTCCGCTCCTCGCGACGTCATAATGTTTTTATTTCACGATGTCATTAAATCTCTAATTGCCTCTAAGTTATATAAAAACTATTCTAACTTTTATTTCGCAATATTGTTTTATC
Organism: Papilio bianor; assembly: GCA_011763625.2. Lineage (NCBI taxonomy): Eukaryota > Metazoa > Arthropoda > Insecta > Lepidoptera > Papilionidae > Papilio > Papilio bianor. The sequence goes on along the minus strand of JAAOEG020000032.1, from coordinate 5,133,664 downwards.
ACCGAAGACAACATCAGGCTAAGTATAGTAAGAAATAAGCTTTTTCTTTTTATAAGTTCTTATAGCTTTATTATTTAATAAACTTTTGCACACGATTCCGTCCGTCCGAATTAAAGTAGCCTATGTGTTCCTGATGATTGTCTATATCAATGCCATATTGAGCTATTTTGGAGGTCCTTCTAACAAACATCTATCTATATAAACATCGCATTTATAATATTAAAAAGATATTATTATTACTTTATCTTTTTCTTCTATAATAAGGATCTAGAAGTTTATATGTATATCATAAACCTACGTGATAAGGATATGCCTATTGTTACTTACTAAATATATGAATACATTTCCGGCTAGAAACAGAAATTGTCAAAGGACTATTAAAATCGATACTGAGATTCTATCAATCCAATAAATTATTAAGGAAAGGCGACGCGGCCCGTGTCGTGTAACTGTTATGCCTCGAATGTGGAAATCTCCAGAGGGTCCCGAGGTGCTTCCAGAATAGATAAGCTCATAATCAATGCATTAGATCCTACGTGTATGGAAATAATGTAGTTTTTAAGTTTATATTCGACTATTTTGTTCTGTTATGTTATACTTCATAATAGTTTCTTAATACTATTAGTCTCTTTGTAATTTAAAATGTAAGACTGACATTTACGAAGAAAATAATTATAATTATATGGTATTGATATATTAAGTGGGACATACACAAATAAGAAAGTAATGAGATTGAAGGCTATAAAGGTAAAGGAAGACCGCAGATAACATGAATGGATTCGGACGGCTGATAGAGATATGTGGAAAAGTAGTACATACTGTGGCGACCCTCCGTAGGGACAAGGGCAGGACGATGAAGATTTTAATTTTAAAAATAAATATAAACTTACACATTAAGGACCTACTTATAATCAAGACGAGAAAGAGATTCGCAACCATAAATCACATCACAATGATAAATATCACCAAAAAAGATTAAAGAAATAAATAAAAGATATAGCCAATAGTTTTAATTAAAAAAAAAGAGAAAATTATTACTTCCACAAAGTATGTACAAAGCTTAAGGTTAAAGATAGACGTTGCCAAAATACGAAATCCGGATATCGAATTAGTTTGTTGTCAATCGTCAATCAGAATGAAGTCATTTGAAATACAAATACGTTCATAAATTCGCGATGGCAACGTTACCTGAATTATGTGACTCGATTTATGATGATTACTGAAACCGAACGCGATTCAACGTTCGATGTATAAATGTTTCGTTCGCCTAACGCTCGTCCGACCGTTCACATAACAACCGAACCTAATAATAACTGATTTTGAACGATCGACGTTAACGAGTCTGTTCCGAACCAATTTGCATGTCACTATCTACTTGAACGTCCAACTCGGATTTGGTTAAGGGACTTTATAAATTCAGTACACTTATTATAGGACGAGTTGACCGTTTTAATGTGATTCAACTTAGTTCGTATTATCCCATGTGCCGATACGTAATTTAGTGGAAAAGGTTGCGACCCCGCTAGTTTGTATTGCCCCGACAGTGATATAGGGTATTAAGTTCCCTTCCCTGCCTCCCTTAACGCGTAAACAAGACAGAACCTTTCTACGTATCACCCTCACAGAGGTTAATAATTTAAGAGTCTAAGCGGGAGTGCTCTCTGTCTATTTTGCTCCCTAACTAAGATTGTTTTGTTTCGATTACCTCATCCTTTATTTTTATTGTTTTTCCCAAGGGCAGGGAATCAGGTGCTGCTTTTAATTGTATTAGTTACTTCTTTGCAACCCATTGCAATGGCATTATTTAAATTTTATTTTTTAATTTAATTTAATATAAAATGGGTACTTGAGTACAATATTGGTTTTATCATACCAAATTTATTAGTAAAAGGAATGGCATGGAAGTATTCTAAATAAACGTTATATGTAAAGATTAGAAATAACGTTGTAGGGAAAACATAATGAAATCATAAATATTGACTATTAAATTATATATCATGACACACAGCGTACATTTCAACGCCAAATAATTATCGCACATCCTATGTATTCATTGA
>JAAOEG020000032.1:4941590-4959067 GCA_011763625.2 Papilio bianor | reverse complement strand
AGTGTATGGCAAAGTCGATGTACATAATATATAGCTTTATTATGTGGTTGATTGTAAAGTAACGTTTATACAAAGAAATAACGGTACATTCTATACGTCCACAACAAAAAAGTAGGAAAAACTAAATGGACAATTTAAAGTAGCGTTAATAACGCATCGTCGCCGCGACGTATGACAATCTTACGCACAATGAGCGATAAATTAATAGCCGGTTATTATTGTCAACGTGACGTCATATTTGTTTAGCGGGAGCGCGCGGCCTACCTGCGCTCGTTGCTGCCTGCTCGCTGCTACCCGCTCGTCGCTCATTAGCAAACAATGATCGAGCTTTGCCTACCGAAAAGGGGATGAAACGATACCATGTAACAATCGATACTTTTACTTCCTAATTGCAGCTAAATAATGTATCAATTACATATTTGAACACCAGGAATATGTGAATTTTCGTACCCATTTAGTAGATATAAAAAAAATTATGTCTACAGTACATATTATAAAATACAATCGGCGTCTTACACGTATCGTTCTATCCCTAGACTAACATCTGCCGCGATCACTAAACAGCGAACGTAGCAAAGGATTCGCGCTCGCAGCCGCGGGCGACACATCCATAATCCCGTGACGTGAATTTTGACAGACGCGTTCGGCCGCTTTTTTCGCGCCAGTTTTTACCGCCGCCATTTTTTTCACCTCCGCCCGGCAGTCCGTTGAACCTGCGACGTTTATATAGAGCTATTTTCACATGCAATTACACGTATAGCCGACTTAATTACCCGAAACCGCTGCGACGCCGCAGACGGGACATGGATGTCGATCGAAAAAACGACCTAATCCGGCGCCAGTTAAATTACGCTTCGTTAACCTTAGCCGCGGCTAATAATAGCGTAACTACTGCTTTGCATGATAATGCAGCGCGGCGCCTCGTCTCTCTAGTACAAAACTTTCTTGCCAGAGAACATGTCATTTCTTTATAAATTTATAAAGTTTTTGCCTGTTTTTTTTTTGACAGGCAATAATTTTCTGTAGGCGTTCTGGCCATATTTCTAACCTAGTCAATTAAGCTCGATTGATAAATGTGTTTACAATTCTATATGTGATAATTTTATTTAATTATTTTGAAACGGGACAGCTCGTATGTTTAAAAAATTATAAATTATAATATAATAAATGTTTCTCTATAATATTATTGTTGTATTTGGAAGTAATGATTTAGTTATACATTTAAAACCATGAATAAATACAAATGTCAAATGAACATGTGTGACAAATACTCTTTGAATGGCAATCTAATTGTTAGATAACCAAAATAAAATGTGCATTTTTATTAAATTACTTTACTTGTGAAATATTATGCTTATTCTCCTTGCGTTAACAAGACTTGTCTAAAAAATTAATATGGGGACTAAAAACTTGTCCGGACAAAATTATAATTTAAAATTTTAAACATTCATCACAAAATTGTCTGTGCCTTTTTTACCTATAGTACTTATTAAATTGCCAATGTGTAACAAATAAACGATTACCGTTATTATAATATAGTGATTTGCAAATATTTTTTTACCAAATTACAGATAAGTTATATTCTAGCTATAAGAATAAAATAGACTGTTATTGTACGTAAATAAACAGCTTCTATAAAATGATTAATCTAACTTTAAAAACGTAACTATAAATTGTTTTCATGTTAAATTACATTTTTTTTCAGCTTAACAGTATCCATGAACTGATATCATTGTGATAAATAAATGGATATTAAATACTCCTTTGAGTTTTTTTGTTGCGCATAGATGATGTAAAAATGAATACATAATACATTTAATTATAGATATAAATGGATACTGTAGTCATAATAAACATTTTTAGACCGTAACTTTTACACTTATACATACAATTCCATCATCATATTATCCTAGAAAGAAAACGTCATATTTTTTTACATACCACAATCCTTCTCAGTCGCTAGTGTAGGTGTGTGCAGTCAATTTGAAATCTAATATTTATTTAACGGGACAAGAACCGTTTTGATGGTTTCAAAAATAAAAGACGTCATTTCACCTATGGTATTAATGTCCCCGCTGACTACAATGACAATACTTTCGGTCTGAAAAGTCAGGAATTTCCTGTAACAGATATTAAATATTTGAAGATTAGCACATTAAAAATTAATTATCGTTGTTCTTACGGTGAAGAAAAACATCGTTATGCAACCCGCATATGCGAGAAGAAATTAAAAAATATATGTGAAGTCAACCCGCATTAGTCCAGATTGGTTGACTAAGACCTAGTCACTCCTTAGGGTAGGCTCCAAGCATCTCAGTGGACCTCAGGGACGTATAGCGAGCTGATGATAACAATTAAATTTACATATTAACTATGATTTAAATAGTTGAGAAGACTCTTTTGTTAAAAAACTCATGTCAAAGTCGCATAAAAAGTCTTTCTTTTCTTAATTTATTACGCACCCTAGCTTTACAATACTTCCAAGATATTTTCTTGTGAAGTTATCAGAACATTAGTAAGTTTAAATTTGCACAATAACTTTTATATTAATTTACAAGCTACTGCAAACTAAATGACCGGATAAAATGGCTTCGCAACCACCACACGCTTCTTCTTTTTCCACTCTGATTTTTATTGCTACAAGTCAAGACATTGAACCAACAAAGCTGCTATTTCGCAATTCAAAAATATGTAACTTTTTATTTAGAAAAACTATACTAAATTGTGATGTTAATAAAATAGGAAAGATTAATTAATGAGTTTGTAATTGTTCGGGAATTGTTGTATCTTGGTCATCCTTCAAATTGTTTTTGTTAGTTTTATAAAAGAGGCCATGCGGGAATAGGCCTAAGTATATTGGGCTGTATAAAAGATGTATGAATTAAGACGTTTCATAGTAACTTGCAAAGTATTTCAGCATTAACATGGTTTATTAAAGTGTTGTTAAAATATTAAACAAAACCTGTGTTTATATTGTAATAAATAATAAAAGATACCGTTTCTAATTTTACGGAGACTTTCATGAGCTTTAAGCTCTGGATTGAATTAATTTTATGTAAAGTTTTTGCAGCATGTGTTTTTTATCTTCATCGATGTTTAATAAATTGATTGTGTATTCAATATACGATATAAATAAGTACATATATATTATTTTTTTACATTGTTTTATTTACCATTGTTTAGACCCTTGAGCCCAGTCACTCCATGGAGCGTCCACCAAAACGATCTAAGAGATCGGCGGCCTCACAATCTTTTAATAATAACGAAGTAACGGCCCAAGCCGAGGCCCCTGAGGAAGCCCTCGAGCTTAGTTACTTTAAAACGAGGTTGAGGCTAAGCGTCATCTTCGCTCAGCCAAGGTATTCATGGACAAGTCATTGTCAAATTGTTCTTTATATCGTCTCTGGGTATTCTTGTAGACGGACTCGAATGAAATTAGTATTATGTTATTTCAAGCAACTGATTGGGAAGTATAAGATAGAAAAATCTTTCTATCTACTGATCGATACTGAGTAGTGATTGTATTGTTTTAACAATCACCACTGAGCTATTGTGGCAAGCTGATGTGTTTTCATTAAACACTTCGACGTCCAAACATCAAACATCACCTATATTTGCACTGTCACGGTTCGCCAAACCGAACATCTGCGTAGTGTTGTGTTCATTACTTTAGTTCTCGCAGATAAAATCTCATCGGACAACAGCGCTCATCATTACAGGTGGTATGTTTTCATCTAATGGACGGGCGCGATATGATATCTGTGCCGGCCCGATGCCCACCTCATGTCTATCAATAGACGCGCAGAAACCGATACACGAAACGGCTAACAGTATTCGCACACCGTTCATGTTATTTTTTTTTAAGTTTTATATCGACAAAAACTATATTCGAAGTTATTATTGGGAGCGAATTGGACATGTAGTAATTATATGGTGCGATATTTAGGTAGTAATTATTCGGAGGTCGAGGAGCCAGTAATTGACAGGTGAGAGATTGCGGTGACCCGGTGCAGGCCACTTGCCGGCTCTTACGCTGAAACCACTTCGCGTCGACACGGTTACAATGAGTGCCTGCGTCGCGCGCACCCAATGCCCGATATGGTTGCCAAATTGATACATAGTATTCAGGACTCACTGAAAGATATTTTCCTCTTTAATAAATTTTTACGAACAGTAATCTTACACTTTTAATCAGATGTAAGATATCAAAGAAATTAAATCTTCAACAAAAACAATGTCGACTTAAAAGATTTTAATTGATCATAACTCTGTCAGTCCATCAATAACGAATAGTCAAGCTAATAATTATCGTACATCGCTTTCAAATAAAGTCTGTCAAACGTCTTCGATATGATCTGATCTAATTGTAAAGTCGCGGACCAATTATTGAGGTAGCATTCAACAGGTGAAATAGTTTTGATTCTATACAACCGTTGTGAAACAATATTCCCTTCAAGACACCAATGCAATCTGTTTATCAGATTTTTAAACGAACGTCCCACATAATATTGCCACCGCAGTCACTTTGGCAGACCACAAGCCACACGAAGCAGCATCTCGACACGCAAAGGTACACGCGTTCACAACGGAAACAATAACATCGCTACGTGCGAAATCGATTGCGAATGCAAATCCGTTACTTACTCGATATGATCCAGTGAGCCAGATATCGATTTTAGAAAGTCGATTCCGAAGTGCGGTGATGAAACGTGATCGCTTGTCTTTCAAACCATCACCGATGATGGACGCGGGGTAAAGATAACATGCCGTTTGTACTGAGCTTTTAGCTTTTTCCGTCGACTTCGTGCGCGCGCTTTGCATTTCGATGCATAACCCAGATCACAGACGTCATGTAAAAAATCAAATCGACCCAATTCCGCAGTTCTAAACTGGAAAATTATATTTAATAATATTCAGGTACTTTTACATTAGTAGATATTGTGGTGTTTTTTGTAAAAATCAATAAAATGCAAAAACATCAGCTATAACAATTTTTATATGTGAAATTATACCTCACAATATTTCTACCATAACTGTTTTTATTGTATCGCCAATATCATGTTTTAACTGAAGATGTTTTAATAAAAGATGTTAAATAAAACTAACGATCTAAAAATTCTCAGTACCAGACATCTACCTAGAAATAAACACGGATTAAGAATTGTTTATTCATACGTAACTGGTTTGGAATACTTTCCCAACTGCAATTTAAGTCCTGAAAAATATTTAAAACGAAATATAAGCAATATCATACGGCAGTATACAGATATTGTAGTTATCAATTCATATAAATATTTTTAATGTTATAAGTTTCTCTTGATAAATATTGAGAATAAATTTCAACTCTTACAAGCGGTTTTACAATATTATATTGATACGTTCGTCGTAAAACGCTGCTATAAAATGAAAATGACATTAATAAAGCCCCCGTACTTACATTGCCTACTAACACACTAAAAAGAGCAACGTCAAAAGCAATATCTTAAATCAATACCGGCGATATTAATTAAAGGCTTCAAATTGCAGATTTATATCGCAATTTTTTTGGAGCAAACCTTTTAATTTTAACGACCAATTAAAATTTTTAAACAAGTCCAAATGTACAAAATAATCAGTACATTCAATAATATTTGATAAACAAAGTTATTTCATTTAATGTAATGCATTTTATTCACGTACATTTATACTTATTCACAAGTTAACGAAGTTCAAAGCCCTTCAACCTAAATTTGATCAAAAAAAATTATGTAAGAAGATTTTTTCATCAGGTCACTGTACGTTCCACTGAGGGACTTGAAGCCTACCCTAACTTGGGGGTAACTAGCCTTCAACTACGCTGGTCTAATGCGGGTTGGTTGACTTCACACATATCTTTAAATTTCTCTGATATGTGCAGGTTTTATCACTATGTTTTCCTTCACCGTTAGAGCCTCGAGTAAATGCACATATGAAATTCTAAAATCAAAAACATATTGCTGCATAGCGGGATTCGAACCCATGACTTGTAGATTATAAGTCAAATGCCCTGAGCCACCGACGCTCTTGGATAATTTTAGACAATACGAAACCTGTGCATGATTTCTAGGCAAGATAGTCATTTAAATATGCGTCCATGCTTTTATTAATACCACAAGTTTGCCCCAAAGAATTGCATTAGAGTAAAGGGCAAACGAGTGGCGTAAACACCGAAGTGTGTGTGAAGTTGTTAGTTATCAGCAATCAAGTGTTGGATATCCTCAATAAATTAATGACTAGAAAAAAATGCACTCAGTATTGTTTAAGAGAACGCGAGAACAAACCTCTTGAGCTATAATTAGTTATAGCTTTTTTATCCAAGTTAATTAGATTCCTTTAATGTCTATAACTCGAGGCGGCTCGACTAATTAGAAATCTTAAATATAGGTAACACATTCTCCCCGAACTAACGGTACGCATATAAAGTATTTACTAATCAATCTTATCTGCATTTAACTTCTAATTGGTAGCGTCAGAGAAAAAAGGAGGAAAGAATTTATCTGTACGCAAGCGTTAAAGTTTTATTTTTACAAATCTTTTCAGTGTTTTATATATCCTCAAGATAAGGTGTTGCCAACCGCACCGTATAAGTATGGACAGTAATTCTCGTGTAAAGCGACTAAGTTCTATCTTAAATAATAAATAGTGAATAACAATCGATCGGAAAACGATAGAGAGACAACTTTCAACCTCTCACGTTTCCTCGGCTTCTACTTAGTAAATTGCGACCGCAGTACGGTGTCCACATTTAATCTTTAACAGTGCAAAATCATTATTATCGGTATTATTTAAATAAACGCAGGTTAACACGAAGTTGTTGATTCTCGGTGATAATCATACTTTGCCACCGCTCGCCTGAAGACTTTACAGCTATTACGTAAACAAGAGCGAAAATCGTGATCTGTACCGCAACAGCCGGAGGGTTGCAGATGTAGGAATATCTCCATCCTCCTTGTAAATTGTTATCTTAGAGAATCACGAGGTGATTTCAATGATATGTAAGCTCCCATCAGAGTATACATGGAAGATAGCAATGTTGACGGATATCCAACTAAACGATAGTAACGTCGGACTTGGTGTAAGCGACTGGTCGTGACTCAGTCATTTAATAACAAGCATGCGAGCTAATTAGAGCAGGTCGCGAACCAGCGACCGGTAATGAAAATCACAAATGAACCTCGTTACGCTGCAAAATTACACAACGCATCCCTCCTTATGCTATGATTATGGGTTAGCAAAATTACCTTGTTAGTTAGTTACAGGAAACTGTTATTACATTTACACACGTCTTACTTTGTTTATTTAATTATTTTCTCCTTGGTAAATTAGCACGTCGTCTAGACTTCATCGAGGGATCACGCGTAAATTATAACGTGTTATATTTTTAGCGTAACGGCCACTAAAATAGCGAAGCAATTGCTTTTCCAAGCGAAGCGATTGATAGACAGCCGCAACTGCAGATACGCTGCCTACCTTTAATCGACGCAGGAGGAAACGAACAGAAAAAGAGTGGTAGAGCCCGCTTTAACATCTTCGCACGAATAGGCCAGCTCGCCCGTTGTAATACCACGACCACACAGAAGACAGACGTGATGTGGAGGCTATTCCGCGTTTCGTCTGATGAGTGTGTCGCCGGGGGCCTAATTTCAGTCTTCTTTCCATTTTCACCCTTATCTTATTAAGAAAGGATGGGAAGGGAAAGTGGACAGGAGAATACGCATACGAAGAGGAAATATTATCTTTCACTGCATCTCCTCCTCCGTCAATTGAAAGGTGTCAACGCATCTGCAATTGCGGATGTCTATGGGTAGCGGTCACTTCGCTATTTCAGCGATTTCAGGTGGCCGCTTGCTCGTTTGCCACCTTGTTATATAAAAAAAGAATATTTTCCTTTCCTATGCACCTCCACCTCTGCCAAATCCATGTCCCCACCCCATCCTTTCCTTATAAGAAAAAGATGGGAAAGGAAAAAGGCCAAAAATTAAGTCTCCGGCATACACAATCAGATGAAACGCGAAATTGCTTCCAATTCACGCCTGACTTCTGTGTGGTCGTGGTATTGCACCAGGCGAGCTGGTCAATTCGTGAAGATGTTTCCACCCAAGGTAAAATGCACAATGAGTAACTGCAACTGGGCAATGTCACAGCAAACAGGGAGTACATTAAAGGATAGCCGACAACGGTACATACAACTAACAGCTCAATTGTGGCCGCGCATCAATCAGTTTGATGGCAAAGTAATAACGCAGCCGCCGCCTTTGTACTTTAAACCTGTTACACGTATAGGGAAAATGTACAATTTGCACCAAAATTTTAACGGTAAAAACAATATCAAGATATCTTACGTCATATTTCATACTATGTAGAAATACATTATAAATGCCAAAACTTAGATGGACTTATGGATATTTGTTATCAGAAAGGCTCAACGGATCTTAATGAAATGATGATGACTTGGGATAGTTGTGGTACTTGAACTGGAAGAAAAAGAAGTTAGTAAATAGCCCATGTGTGGCTATTTAAAATTATATTTTATTCCGGGCGGATATATTCCATTTTCATAATATAGTCACCGTGCTCAACACATGATAATCTAAATTTCCATTGTGCCGATTTCATCGGGAAACAACCTTCCAAACATAGTTTCAATGTCGAGACAATATTATTAAATTGCTAGAGGTCATGTCAACGAGCTCGCCCTGACTCGCGATAAATTCTAAAGATAGTTGCTATTCAATAACATAAATGTTGTTTGAGCTTAAAACATCAATAATTTATACAACCAACAGACGTCTAAATATACGGATAAAATTGTTATTGCACATTACATATTATAGAAAGAAAATAAAACGTGAAACTAAGTTAAACTAGTGATGAAACAAGACTTTTTTACTTTTATTTCTTATGCAGGCACACAGGCTATCGCCTGCAATTCCATTCGCGCGGAATTAAATTAAAACTTAGAATCCGATGTGTTATTCCAGACTATTTTATATATCTGTGCTACATTTCAGTAAGCTACGTTGAACCGTTGCGGAGTTCTCGCTTAAATATGTAAATAAGAATAAACTACGTATACCTCGGGAATCGTAACAATTTACGGGATCAAAAGTATCCTATGTGTTCTTCCAGACTATCCTCTACATCTGTTCCGACCGAGATCCATTTAGCAGTTTAGGCGGCAAACTCTAACAAACATCCATCCATCTTGGAACCTGGACTGGAAGCTTAACTGTTCGACAATCTCGGCCGTGTGTAAACTGTTTCCAATTTAACGTGTACTAAATGTATCAATAGTAAATTAATGAGAGTGGCGATCGAATGGTCTCTAATAAATTATCTACAACGAGAAAGGCACGTGTTATTTATGACGCAGCTGGTAATCGATTGCATTACGGAATATTACAGTAATCTCATTTTAGTACACCTTACCGATGCGAGCGATTGATCGATAGTTAACGATATATTTTAATAGAATGACGATAGCGAAGCCCTTAGCACGCGCCACCTTAGCGACTGTACGTTCGAACCAACTCGTACCTCGCAGGAAGTGAACTAGTAAAACTGGAATCATCAAACCATACTTTATTTGCGTAAGCGACTCTCCTTTTAAACAACTACATTACATTGACCTCTAAACAGCATACATTATCTTTACGACGACCTAAACCATAATAGGGACATCGTCGACGCCGGCACGTGTCTGAATGGCATCACTTGAGTCTGAACGACAGGTACCTCTGTTTCTATTACTCTGTGTCAGTTTCTTATCTGTAGAGGTATCGTTGTTGTGAATCACCATGTAGACGCGTTGTATTATCACTTCAGAGTGGACACGGTCGCACGGCAGAGGGCGCCATTAGCATACAAGTGAATTATCTCGATCTGCGGGCGCGAAGCTGATTGCAGTCGTAACGCTTCCGCAGCGTATTGAATTCGGAGCCAACGGTGCAGTCGCGTCGGCCGTGTGATTCCTAACGATAGCGATCTCTCCCCGTGCACTGATGGCGTACCAACTTAATATATTCCAGCGCATCGCTCTTTAGTGCTATCACTTCGTCTTGCTTGCTGTTATCACTAGGAATACTTATCACAGAGAAAATTGTAATTTCCTCAAATCTTTGTTCTTTGTCGATACAGTACTTTGGCTTCGCCTTGGAAATGTCACTTGTTGTCACGTCCCTTACGGTATTGCGCAAAATCGTTTTGAATTTATTTAAAAAACTTCAAATACACATTATAACTTAGGCTTAAAACAAAATTGTTCAATAATATATGTAAATAGTTATTCAAGAAACTTTAATTAATGTATTATTTATTTATAAAAATATACCTTTACATATCTACTATCACTAAGATCACTGATCGGAGACTACAAAGTTTATTGCTATTTTATAAATTGTGAATTCAGCTCCTTTCTCGCAAACGCCTGCAATAAAATGAACATTTCTCCTTGTAGTGTACTGACGGAGCGAGGAATAGCAGGCGCTCTAAACTTAATACATAATAACAGATTCGGATATATCTTGAATAATTCTTATAGGAAAACGAAAATCTTTTAAATAATCATTTACTGATTAATGTACTCAAAGGAACAACAAAGCTAAACTCAAATAAAACGGCTAAACACTCAAGTATTTGTTCAGTGTCATCACCGATTAATTTCGAGCTCGTTGGCTCTTCATCAGGGTGACTAGACTGGAGCATCGTTGGCTCATCATGATGATTGGAACTGAAATTGTTTCGCGGACGCCCGTCTGTTACTCCGCGCTATAAAATTTTAATAATTCAATAACATATATTTTTTTAATAAAAAACCTCAATTATTAACATATATTTTATACCAATGGGGATTGACAAAACAATGCAGAGAACACGGAAATTTTGCGTTTTGTTGCTACTCAAAATTCAATGTGACAAAATAAATATCGGACAATATGTGTGTTAATGTCACCAAATTAATAAAAATAAGTAGTTTTCAAATGTTTCTGTCTGGTGTTAAATGGATGCCGAAAAGTCAAGAAAATCATCTTAAAAATTTTAAGCAGATTCTACATAATATAATAGTGGTTGTAAATTTAATATTCGCTTATAGAGGAAATGTTCAAGGATTTCGCTACCAGGGCGCGTGACACGGAGGTAATGCAGAGGGGACACGTAACGGTGACATTAGCATTTATCGTGTTCTTGTCTGGAGACACCGCGCCGCCATGTCTACGAGTACCAGGCAAGCATAACTACGACGCAGGGTCAAGTAGTCGCGTGGGAAGGCTATCCTAACACCGACATCATATATTTTTTTTGTATCCATACAATTAATAACATTGGAGGTTATGTGAGTAATAAGAACATAATTGTCACATTTTGCGAATGTGATGTATTTGCGTTACATATAACGATTTAACCACTCATTATTAATTTTTGTCTGTCTGTCCGTCCTCAAGTCCAAGTTTGTTTAATTTCACGTAGTGTCTATTAAAGCGGGGCTTCATCAAATAATGTCAAAATCAAAGACTTGTACATGGGTTGGGTGCGGTGCAGTTATTATAGCCTAAAGCATAGGGTACGTAAGAGGGGTCATAGGGCATTGATAGAGGCCCTCGCCGTGTCTTACAGCAAGCCACCATAAATGTGTGACACCACACGAGTGACAACGGGGAAATAATAAATAAAGATCATTAAATTCAATAAGAATGTGACACTTACAGCCTTAATTGTACAGTTCATAAATACGCATTGCTTGGATATAGTAGAAGATTTCATTTCATTTTATCATTAATGCATTAAAATATAGTTAACAAAATCGTGGAAAAGTTAAAGTGCGAAAGTTCGATTCCCGCTAATCTAATAAATCTAATTCTGGCTAAATGTATTGTAAATTATTTGCTAGCAGCTTGGCAGTTTAATCTACCTATGTCGCAAAGATATACTTTACTCGTGCCATTAGAAACAAGACGACATTATGTAGTGTCTTGTCTAGCTTAAGATAAATTAATCTTAGAATGTCACAGCTCTCCGTAACATTACAGATATATTTAGAACGTTTAGTACGTGGGAAAGTATACCTCAAATCTTATATTGTGTATGTATTTTATATTGCACAGATACTATGCGTAGAGAGGGAACAAAGAAGTAATTCTGAAATTGTGAACACTTTTTACCCATTATAATGCGAAAGTTTCAACAGTTATTATGGGAATATTGTGAACTACTTACTGCATAAAGTAAGGTTATTTGAAAGTAGTAGTTGAAGTACTGTACATAATTCTAAAAGTGTTTAGAGACCGTTTTCAAGTTTGAATCTACAGAGTGGTAAGTTTCAATGAGTGATGTGCGGTGTATTCTAGTCAATGAGGAAGAAACAAAAAGAAGAAAAACGTTCCAGTTTAAACCATAAACCATAAGGTAAATCAAAAGTTGTCTATTTACATAGAGTCCCATCACTATTTTGCACCAACGATAAGTTTTATGCTCTTTGATTATTATACGTCACGTCACTGACAGGACATGTGTGCAACAAAAATGGTGACCGTATACCAGCTGGCATTCATATTCTGATTTTACAAAACCTGACATTTCTTTTATAATAAAAGTAAAGTGTTATGGCGTCCGTTTTGGATTTGATCAAACATTATCAGCATGCTATTGAGAAATATACAAATGACGAACAAAAAGTAAGTTTAATTTTCAAATCTTCCTTGTTCTACAACGATTTTTTATACTTGACCACTAAAATTATAAACAATACTGTTAATGGCTTCACTAAAACGAAATGGAAATCAGTATTATCTGTTCACTATAATTTGTTAGGGTTTTAACGAATCAACAATATTATCCCTAAGCTTCCCTAATTAGCCACATAGCTATGTATCTGTCAAACTTTGTGTAATATTTTTTTGTATTCACAGTATAAATTTAGCCATTGGAAAATATCGTATTTAACATTTTTTTTCGAATATGTCATTCTATATTTACATGTCGTAACTTCCACTTAATTCTAATAATGTACTTGATAATCGCCCAATATTTAGACTTCGTCGTCGAGTCGATACCTATTTTACGGTATTGTATATTTTAAGTTTTGAATTCCGGCAGAAAAACATTGTTACAAAAACATTGTACGAAGTGATACAATCTGTAGTTTTTTTCGAATTCAACATATTACTTTTGTAGATTGCAATTTTACCTAAATGTCATTATATACAATTGCAATTGACATTCTTGTATCTTAAAATCATCAATTAAATGTCCTTTTCTGTCCCTTCCCTTGAGGTTTCTAATTATTTGTATACACTAAATTCTCATCCTTCCTGAACCAACTGGTACACATTTTAGATACAATTTACTAAATGTAACAATAAGTACACTTTTCAAATATTTTAGTTTTACATTAACACAATATTATGCACTTTAGTTCGTTTTGTTGTTAATAATTTGCAGAATGGTCACCAAAAACTGAAATGTATGTGTTCATTTATTTAATTTGTTTTGCATTCAAACTTGTTGATAAGCAACACAAGATATGTCAAATTCATATTTCATATGTTTTCTTAATACACTTAAACCATTTATATCTTATATTCTGATATTAATAATGACTTTTGTGCTAAATGGTACACATATAAGTATTTTTACCTCATAGTGTTACAACTACTTCATATAATAACAACTACAATTACCACACCAACCATTGGTTTGTAAGGCTTCTTCTTTTGTTTGTTTATAAATAGTTAATCCAGATATAGTATGGAATTATAAATTAACACCTTTTTTATAACTGCCTGACAGAAAAGTTGCCTTCTGTATGTAGTAGTCAAAATGGATCTATGTTTTTAAACACTGAGGTGTCGTACTATACATAAACTTCTCCACAAATCATGATTCTATTAAATTGTTTCATTTCTTTTTTTGCTGAGAAAATTTTGTACATCTTACAAAAAATAGTATTAGAAATATTTCAACTTAGTTTATTATGCTGTCTGTAGGAGTTTACTTGGAACACATTTTATAATTTTACGCCACAATATAAATTATTTTGCATTTATTATAGTTTTGAAATTGAATGTTACTTGTTTCAGATTTTAAAATGCATAAACAAATTATTTCAACTAGATGTAACAGTACAACATCTGCAAGAGACTGGTGTAGGCAGAACTGTGAATGCTTTGCGCAAAGAACCTGGAGATGTCGGCCAAGCTGCCCGGGCTCTTGTTTACAAATGGAAGGTGATGGTGGCAGCAGAAGAAAGTGACCAGGAAGCTGACCACAGAAATGACAGTGAGCCTCCATAAATAATTAATAACATTGTTTCATGTGAACCTTAACTATTCAGAATATCAATAATATTAGCATGGTTGGAAGATTTGGTTTTTAAGCTTAGAACTAAATATTTTTGCAATTATAACTAATGCTGTTTTAATTTCATTTTTTCATTTTCTAAAGTATCTGCATGTTGTTTTTAAATATTTTAGTTTTAATGTTTGTTTAAATGTAATTAAAGAAATATTTTAATGTACTTAATGTAATTATTTTTGGAGTTCTTGAAACTTCAAATAAGCAAATCAATAAACCAGATAAACCCTTATTATTCTTAAATTATTTATTTTTATGTTATCATCTTTGACCAATTATTTGTTTACAAATAGACCACACTTTCCTAGAATAAAAATATGTGTTTCAAATTTAACATGTCCTGAAGGTTACAGTATTAATTGATTCAAAATAGGATTTACAAAATGTATAAGTATCATCCATATATTCATGATACTTTATTGAATTATGCATTTTGAATATAAATGAGTGGGTTTTTCCAGTGGCGGGATATCTTGCCTTGGCTCCCGTGACAGGTCACCCCTTATTTTGCCTCTATGTTTTTCCTGGTTTTGCATGTCATTTATATTTCTTTTTGTGAAGTTTGTTTTAGTGTGGCATTCAAAGTTTAGCCTGTATGTAAAAATGTATAGGGTAAATGTAAATTCTTTATTTAATCAGCATCAAACTACAATGGTCATATAAGTGAAAGAGACAGTGAAGATAGCACTTCTCAGTCAAAAAGTAGACATGACCAATATGAGAAATCGTCAAAGTCAAGCAAATCTACAGATGACTATAAACATATGAATGGTGATAGCAATTCACATAAGAGAAGACATCACAGCAGTGAGGTATGTCATACTTTAGAATTGATTTTATGTTATTTTTGATAAAATATATTTTTTATACTTTGCTTTTACAGGAAGAAGAACCTGATACAAAGAAATCAAAGCATTCTAGTACCAATGATGATAAATACAAAAGAAAACATGTCAAAAGTGAATCAAGTGAAAGTGACACACAAGACACAGACAATTCTCAAAGTGATAGTAGTGAATCCGACACATCACAAAGTTCGGAGGAAGATAGAAAACCAAAACATAAAATAAAAGAAGAAAAGCAGGAACAAGAAAAATCAAGGAATTCTTCTAAACACACTTTCCACAGCAATCACAAGGATCGAAAAAATGATTCAGCATTAGAAAAACGGCATGATACATCAGACAAACATTCAAGACATCAATCAGAATCAATAAAATCAGAAAAATCTTCTTCAGTAGAAAAATTGAGTAGCTCACATAAACAATCCAGTACCAAAGATAAGGAAAGCATTTCTACTAAAAAAGAAAGATCGAGTCATAAAGCTGTGGAGAAAGAAAAGAAAAATGAATCTTCAAGTAAACATAGCAGTTCCAAGAAAGAAAGTTCAAACAAAACGGACAAGCATAAAAATTCTTCTGAGAAACATTCTAGTGTATCAGAGAAAATAAATAGCATGAATGAAAAATCAGAAAAAACAAGAGAAAAGTCATCAAGTAAAGAATTATTGAGAGAGAACCACAAATCAAGAGAAAGCAGCAACAAGCACAGCTCCTCTACTAAAGATAGATCAAGTAAAGATAGTTCAAGTAAAGACAGATCAAGTAAAGATAGATCAAGTAAAGACAGATCAAGTAAAGACAAATCAAGCAAAGATGATTCAAGCAAAGATAGGTCTAGAGAAAAACACTCATCATCAAAAGAGTCAGATCACAGTCGGAAAACTGACAAAAATCGATCATCTGATAGCAGTTCGAAAGATAGAAAAGATAAACATAAAAAAGAAAGTGATAAAAGTGGAGATGATAAAAAGAAACATTCTCATTCTTCATCAAAATCTAGTAAGTCTAGCTCGAGTAAGTCAACAGAAGATATACCAAAGAAAAAAGCTCATATAAGTCATAGTGAGGATAGCGGCGATGACGGAATTGATTGTGGGTCAGGTACATACTTATGTCTTACTAATATTATAAATGTGGAGCTTTAGGTGGATGTATGTATGTTAGAAATTATACTCAGAACAGTTAATGGATCTTGATGAAATGACACAGATGTAGAACATAGTTTTAAAGAACTTAGAGGCTTATAATTTTTTTTTAGATTCTGTAAAATCACGGGCTCCGAGTTGAGTTGAGTGTGTTCAAGTTGTTATTGAGTATAATACAAAGTTACATCAATTGTAACATTTAAATGCTACTGTCATGAGTGTATATTTTAGGTATCACACTCCAGAATTTATTTTCACTTGTATTCATATTTTTATCTCTGTTTTACGAAGAGAATGAACGAGACGAAAATATGTTTTGTATTAAACAAGGAAATTCACAGAAATGTTCTAAACATTTAATTAAATATTTCAGGTGCCAGCTTCGCCGAAGCGCTGGGCATGATAAGTCCTACTAAACCAAAAAAGAAAACTGTTAAAGAATTTCAATCGCCAAATCCGTTTCTTGATGTAAGTAAAGTATTATTTTGTGAAATTTTAAATTGAAAGGTATATACGAATTCATAAAAACATTTTTTTCAATTTCGCTTTAATATAATAAATATGAATATATTGTAACCAAATTTTATGACAGAGGTATTATCACTGTGTATTCCCCCATACATTAAAACCACAATTGTAAATATTATCATATGGAAGGTGATAAGAACTTCAGCAAAACAGATAGTTTGCACAACACTGAGCCGCAGTTTACATATTTATGATCCATTCTTTTGTATTAAATGCTAACCTTGCTCTCGTCTGGAAATGATTTAAAAAAAAAAATTCTATAGTATATTAACCTTGTGATACTACCAAATTTCAAATGTATAAATCGGAGTCATTCTGTCGATTGTATGTTAATATATGCATTTTGAATTCTTATTGATAAAATGGCATGTTAATTTGATAACAGTATTTGTGTGCCGGAGGCCTAATTTTAGTTCTGTTTCCATAACAAAGGGTATCTTATAAGGAAAGGGTGCGATGGGAAGATTGATGGGGGTCAATGGTATTTAGTATTGCGTCATATTGTAATTCATTAATGGTACTACAGACAAAGGGGTTCTAGTAAGTACTATATAGGGATGGGGGATCTTTGCTAGTAGATCTTAGTTAGTAATAA
>JAAOEG020000032.1:4739960-4752154 GCA_011763625.2 Papilio bianor | reverse complement strand
ATGTCATGAAATAGTATGACTCAGTCTAATGAATTTTCAAGTAATCTAATAAAGCGATAAGATCTGAGTATGTAAGTAGTTGTTATGTGCCAACACCGTTAAAGGGGTCCGGAACCCCCCAATATATTTTTTTCACGCACACTTCGCGCGAAATTCTTTTGAGTAATGAAACTAACGGAAAGATTTTTCCATTTGGTTAAGTTCAGGTACCTTGCAAATGTGGTTTCTCGTGAGGCTGATACAAGCCATGGAATCAATCGACCCAATTGTAAAAATCCTATTGGACCAATTTATATGTGAGAAGATCGGTCCAACGGGAAACACTCGTAAAATGTAAGACAGACATAAAGCGTGTTTTTTTGTTCTAACATATATAAAAGTTAGAAGGAAGAAAACTTGACGCTCATATTAAGCACATTAAGTCTTTACTGAGATCGGTACTACATACTTGTATTTTTATATCTTTATGCAAGTATAAGCATGTTTCAGTCTTGCAAATATTTTAACTATCTGATAGAAAGAGTCAGTCGCCTCGCACTTAGGAAGTGCCTGAGGATTTTCCGCGTACAGTAAACGACGAAGCGAGTCGAGCGACTGCATAAATGACTTTCTTACTGAAACTTGTTTTAACATCCAGATAAGACACAAGCAACTACAAAAACTACTTTACGTTCCTGTTTAAAATATTGTTAAATAGAAATCGCCTAATAAAAACAAAAAAAGAATCACATAAATCGGTTCAGAAATCTCAGTACAAACAAAAAATACCAATCGAATTTATATAACCTCCTATTTGAAGTCAGTTAAAAATGTGAATATATCTAAGTGGTGCACCCGTGCATGTCAAGTGTTAGCTCTTAAGTCTTTTGACTTTTCTAGAGTAGGCAGGTAATCCGAGGCAGAGAGGTAGAATACTATGCATTAATGAACTGTTTGAAAGCTGGCGTATGCAACATCGCTTTAAATAACCTTGAATTTGAACGGTAAAATACATTGGCATATAATACTTTTGTGATTGTTCGCTAGCAATAAGGTCATCATTTTTTCTGTAGTGTTTTGCTACCTATGAGATGGACAAGATTCCCGGAAAATGTTTTTATCAATAAAAAAATAACAGTTAGTTTGGTGACCATCAATACTATATTCGTATAGACAATATTATTTCTGTAATAATTCACAATTGCTTTGAGATAAATAAGCGAACGTAGAATAATACTCTTCTAAATGCACAATTCACCAGATTCAGAAATTCCAAAGTTTCTAAACTGCGCCTTTTTTTATTGCAGGCGTGAGTTACATTGTAATTGTTATTGTTTTACGGAAATTATTATTGTCCTGTACAATATTTGTGTATCCTACTGCCTATCTTGGGTCACGAGACACGAGCGAGGCAGATGCTTTACCTTATATTTCACCTGGCGCCCAGCACACCTTGCGAAGGCGAGCTTCATTCGTGTTATACCTTTTTAGGTAATGGAACAAATGTTGTTTACCTTAGTTCGATCACTAGTAACAAGTCTAAAAACTCTCCCGACAATAATTCTAATTTGTAAATTATAAATTCTAAATTGTTTGTTATGAGTTATAAGACATAATTATTTTAGTTGCACTGGGTTGCACCAACATTACTCGTGAGATAAATAAAAAATAACATGTATGTAATTTAATACATATTGGCTATCATAGTTGGAAAAAGTTTAGCGGAAAAATTAGATAACTTTATTGTAAAAGTATAGTTGGATTCGTTCATCTTTTAATTAGGTAAAACGATATTTGATGGTTACCTACATCGCAACGGGATTGAAACTTGCCACAACAACCGAAATAAATAGTTTGTCTGTTTAATAAAAATAAAATACACTTTTGTAATTCAATTAAAAATAACCGTTTTGAGCCGTTTGCATAACAGGATTAAATGTATTACTTATATAAACATTGTAAGCAAAGCTACAAATTCCACTGAATATTTGCACGTATTGTTTGACCATTACAACAGTATCCGACGATATACTGAGTTCTTTGCTCCTGACTTTAAAGTTCCAATCGCAGTCAGAACCGTAAAACGGGTTCTGCAAAATAACAATAAATGAGTTTTTGTTAAGTCGAAGTTAAGCAACGTTAATTATACAAAGGACTTGAATATCTGAGAAATCTTTACTAAAATGCAAGGTTTATGTTTAAATGGATAGGGTTAAGGCCAATACCGTCGCCTCTAATATTTCATATAGTCTTTTTTAATTGCATTAAAAATTTACTACACAAAACGTTATTAAACAATCCATACAAATATTAATTGACATATTTAACGAAGATAAGTCGTTCTTCAGACAAGCGTGATTTTAATTTACACGCAACACTGATATGTCTAGTCTTGGTAACTGATGACCAGTCGGCACATCTAAAAACGGCCACACTATTTCCGTACAAATTTATTATTCGGAGACACAAGCAGATTGCGTTGTAAACCTCAAACGAAGCACCGTGTGCGAAGTCTGTTCTTAGAATTATGTGGTACGATAGAGTTTTATGACCCCAAAGTAGATCAAAAAAGGTAACATTATCACGTGTTATTCTAATTAGACTTGACGAAAATGAAACATGTTGAATCAACAAACATTTTGATGATTCAAGTCGTGTTATTTTCTTTACAAAATTAGCTACCTGATTTATAGTAATATCGCCAGCGACTCCATCCACGCGGAATTAAAAAAAAACTATTAAGGGGAATCTAGGGTGTTTTTCTATGATCTATATCTATGCCAAATTTCAGCAAGACCTGAATCGTTCTAGATATACGTTCTAATAAGCATCCATCCATCCATCTATACTTTCGGATTTGTAATATCGGTAAAATGTCATAGTTAGTAATGGATATGTCATTTCGGATGTCTATGGGTAGTGGTCGCTTCGCTATTTCGGCGAAGTCTGGTGGACGCTTGATCGTTTGCCGCCTTTTAATATAAATTATAACATGAAAAGTAAGATTTACTATTTAGCATGTTATTTTACTAAGAAAATGCATTATTAAAAATTCCATTACGAAAAGTGATTTTAAATATAAAACATCACAAGCATAAGATAATTTAAGAACAAGATTTGAACGAATACAATATACAATTGTTTATTGCGATTTCTCCTGATTCTCTCTTTATATGGTGGCCGATAAAAGATAAAACATTTCGTTAAAGGTGTCCAGGATGTTATGTAACATTAAATCGTATGAATGATGGACCGAAGCTCATTGTAAATAAAACATTACACAATACTAAAGTGTACCTCGAACGCGGATATAAGGAACCACTTTCCCTACTACTAAATTCAGCAAACATTAGTCAACCTTTGCTATACCGACAAATACGAGTAGTAGCTATGCTATGCTATGCTATGCTTATTTGCTTATCGAAACGATATTTTAGAATGTAATCCTAATAAGAAAACTAGAAATTTTTAATTCATTCACAATTATTCTGAATTAAAATACATATAATAAATGAATTAACTAAACAAGAAATGCGAATTTCAGAAACTTAAATTGCGTTTATTTCTATTACATTAGTTGAGTTGAGGTCCTCTCAAGGGTCCTTGAGTCCAGTCACTCCATGGAGCGTCCACCGAAGCGATCTAAGAGCTCGGCGGCCTCCCGATCCGGTAATAATAACGAAGTAACGACCCGAGCCGAGGTTCCTGAGGAAACTCTCGAGCTTATTTACTCTTAAACACAGTTTAGGCTAAGCGCCATCTGCGCTCGGCCACCTCAAGCCTGGTGAAGCTGTAAATGCCTCTTCAAGGCAAACAGTGACTATTCAGTCACAACAAAAAAGGAAAGTGACTTAGAAAATTGCAGTAAAATAAACAATGAGCAGTCAAAAGTCTGAACTGAAGATCTGAAATAACTTCACAAAACACAATTACCACTTCAAGCTGTGCGAACTGTATAAATGAATCCTCTAATTTAATCACAAAGTAATTATTTTCTCTACTCTACACATTGAATTTTGGATTCATTACACCGAATGGAGTCTCATATAAAACAATGTGTAATATTAAACAATAACTTTGTTTATTGTTACACTAAAGTCTAGGACATAGAATTCCGTCTTATTTAATTTTGATTTTTCTTAAACTTATCATTTATAATAGAAAAATCAAGCCGATTTAAAATTGTCTACGTTTTGAGTTAAAAATTAAAAACACTAATCGATATCGATTTGGCAAACTACATCATTGTCTGAAAGTATTTGCCAAAAATTTGCTACTTTCCACGGTAGTCTGAGTCAATATTTATGTCTGCAAAGCAAAGGCAAGCACGGTGCGGAAGGCGAGGGTGAAATCGATTGGTCGAACGCGCCCCTGCCACTGCGACAAGGGGAACAGTCAAGGGTAGCTTTGCACGAAGACCGTACTTACGTAGTACGTACTATACATATAAATTCGAGACTTAAATCTTCACTTTCACCAACAAGACACTGTGAGAGAAACTTATGAGTAGAAGGATTTAATAAATTTAAATTTAAGGTAGAACTGATGGCTTTAAGGGAATAAATTTCCTTTTAAGTTTTCATTAATAAATCTATAGTTTATATATAATAAAATGTAGTGTCTTATTGTAATATTTAAATAACCGTATTTTACTACCTGTATATGAATATTATACGGTACATCACAAAATATTGTTTTTTACAATTTTTGTCTGTCTGTCTGTTCCGACTAATCTATGAAATGGCTGGACCGATTTTGACTTTTATTGGCAGGTAGCTGATGTAATAAGGAGTAACTTAGGCTACATTTATTTTAGAAAAAAATCTTTTAGTCTATGGAGTCTAGGGCGACAGCTAGTATTATTTTAAAACATGCAACATGCACGCTTCTCTGAATATATCGTAAGATATAGTGTAAATGATTGCAGTTGTTATAATATATACAATATACGACACATACTATTACCATGCACTTGAAAGCAACATTTAAAACTACTTACAAAACGACTAAAGAGATTAGTGTGGAACAAGAAATAATCAGTTACAAACGAGGCGATGTCCGAGCCACCTTGCTCCGGAGCTATTGTGTAAGACTAACAATAGACTGCAATAAGTTTTCAACAAACTACGTTCGTTAAGTACGAACAATGGGTACGGCCGTTGAGTAAATCATAAACCGTCTGCGATATCAATGCTTCTGAGACTTCAACATACACTTCCTTCCATGCAGCCTGTGACAATACCTTGTTTAAAAACGTATAGCCGGCGTATATTTAAAATATAACATACACCGTCGTCCTCACCTTATACATTTAAAATATTTTAATATTAATTCGAATGCAGATACATTAACATGATACAATTTAATGTATAAATAAAATACTTTTATTTTAAAATACATTGAAAATATTTTAACTTACATTAATAAATATCACCCATAGTTAAATCATACCAACCATCATGATTTTATGTCCATATGTTTTTATTGTATACGTTAACATTGTGTATAATAAATAATGTCATTACGGTTCCGCAGCCGGTGGAGTACTATTTTGTATATAATATATTTTATATTACCTTTTTCTTTGTAGAACATATTATACAAAAGTATGTAAATAAACTAATATATACGAATATGGTGATAATAAATAAAGAAAATTAATCTGTCATCGACATAAAAAAAATTGAATATAAAAATACAGGTTAAAATAAGGTCGAAATAAAGGAATGCAAAGCTATATAAATATATACAAGCTATTTAATGTTAAAACAAGTATGTACCTAATATATAAGCATGTTAAAATATAATTATATACCTAAGTAAAAAAAGGTAAAAAGTAAAAATAACTTAGGTAAATACCTAATTAACTTTACGATTTCGTCAAAAACCTTACGAATAATTTACAAAGCTAACCACAAAGGATGTTAAAATATAATTATATACGTAAGTAAAAATGTAAACGTAAAAACACCTTAGGTAAATAACAGACTGTACGATTTCGTTGAAAAACTTACGAATTATTTACGAAGCTTACTGTTTACATTGTTAATACGTAAAAGCATTTTCAAAAGAACTGATACCATAGAAATGAATATGATCTTAGTCACATATATCTATTATACATACTCAATCTATTAATTACTAGAATTATTTTTATATATGTTATGTGTTTACTTATGTATGATACGACTAACAACTTAATTTATCTGAGTCAACGTGAGTCACTGTCGTCAACCCGCTTATTTCGTCGTAAAATTTATATAAAATAACAATGATAAGACCAAAACTTGTAAATGCATTAAATTGAATAAACAAAAATAAAACTTGCGAATATGATCGTCAGTGGCTCACTTGACTTGTATTCTGCAGGCACTGGGTTCGAATCTCTACATGTACCTATGTATTTATCAATTTTAGATTTTCATATGTACATTTGTCCCACATTCTAACGGTGAAGAAAAATATCGTGAAATAATCTGCTCATATCTGCGAAGAAATTCAAAGATATGTGTGAAGTCAACCAATCAGCATTGGGCCATAGTGGTTGACTATGGCATAGTCATCCCTAACTGAGGGTGGCTCAACCCCTCAGTGCGGATGTATAGTGAACTGATGATGCAAATATGATTTTTTGTATCAAATTCAACTCGCGAGGCGGTATCACTGCATGGGTTTGAAGTCTGCAAGCTGATGATATAAAAATCTTTTCTGTCAATAATAGAAATTTGAATAATTCAAAGACTTTCATGAATATCTATATTAGCATAACAAAAATATTACATTATATACATTAGCATTTAAATGACGTTATATTTAAAATTTTGCATTTTAAAGTTACGCCGCCAAGACTTTTGCGAATGATTGACATATTACGAAATTAATAAAATTAGGCAGAACGAATAAAAAAAGAGAAAGTTTTTTATTACCAATATACACTAATAACCACGTACTAAATATGAGTTAGTTTCCTACAATATTATTATAAAGAGGTAAAATTTGATTGTATGTTTGCATAGAATATGCTGCGAAACTACAGAACCGATTTCAAAAATTCTTTCACCGTTGGGAAGATACACTATTCCAGAGTGATTTTGGTATGTTTTTTTATTTTAATTCTATTTTTTTTAAATTCAACGCGGAGGAAATTCGGGCAATAGCTTGTTGTAATAATTTGTTACATAGATGTATACTTCACAGGTAAAACAAACGGATTATACTAAAAACTAAAGTTGGTTTGGTTTACCTACACTTTTCGCTCTTCTTCAAAAAATACCTAATTGAGTTATCTTTGATAAGAATTTTATTTCTCATGGCATCGTTCGAAAATATCGATGTGCCGGTTTTCATTTGATAATACTCTCGTATTGAGTCGTTTTGTATCAGTTAAATGCTCTGCTTCTTTAACGATTGTGACATAAATTCTACACGTATTTTAATATTTTGCAAATATGCTAAAAATATATTAAGAAAAAGTTCGAAGGTAAACACAACAATAGATCAGTCGGATAAGTTAAGCAAGTGCCCTTCAAGCAACTATTCATTAAGTAATTATTATTGATCAATACGATCGCGACAAAATAATGATTTCTCTTCAGGCTTTCAATGAACATTAAAGTTTGCCAAGCCTTTAATTTAACTCTTAATTAATCTAATCAAAAGATTTAATGGAATATTGGTGATACGAGTTTTAAAGACATAAATTTGTAAATTTAAAACAATATTACATGGTTAGTTCAATCCTAAGTGTACTAATTAAGTGGTTACTATTTGCACTTAGCATTATATATAAGTATGACTTATTTAAATCTCAAATACTTCTAAGCTGTTGCTTGGAGAGAGGAAATAGCGGCAAAAAACGTATGGTTTGTATTTTGTTGACTATCAACAGAAACATTAAAAAAAACGTTAGAATCAACGGCTCCATATGTTGGCTATAATTTGAGTTTTATTGCATTCATGATCGTGATGAAACAGCGCCCGGCCTCGGCCGCCTCAATTACACCAATGAAACAACGACCGTTGTCCCGTCATCGCAATTTAAAACATTTCAACTTACACGTAGCTACATAATATCGTTATATACAAAATAATTTTAACGGTACAAAGAAAACAGCTACTTTATATTCACTAACAAATAATTAGTTAATAGAAAATTAATTTTTAAGTTACACCACACCTTTTCTGACGGTTCATCAAGTACTATAATACTATCGAATTGTTGAAAATTATTATTTGTTGTTTAAAACTGGAGGCAAATAAATATTTTACGTCATATTTTCATGGAAAATTTCATCACAATATTACGTCGTATTATTAACAAAAATGTTCCATAAAGCACGTATTCTGATAATGTGTGCGTTACTAATTATTGTTCATAATTAAAGCATACATTGCTGTAATTTGACATTATAGTTTTTCGTTTGGCAAGATTGTGTGCACTGTAACTAAAGCCATAATCGTGCATTGATAATATTAAAGTTTCATAACTTGCTGCATTGCGTATATAAAAAACAGTTTAAGAGTCATCAGACAATATTAGAGACTAAAAAAAGATTAATTCAATGCAATTTTAAATGCATCCGGCTGAATCGAAGTCGTCGTCATCACAGTAAGTACAAGTCTACCCTTGTTCAATTTAAATTGACGGTAGGTTTTGTGCTTTACCGTCATAACCTATTAAAATTATGTCATATGTAAATTTTAATACTAATTTACATAAATGTATCCATTTGTATTCATATAGGAATAAATATTTACCATTTGGACGAAAATCTGTATATGTCTTGATCCGCATTTTCGTTTCGCAATGTATCCTTTTTGATCGTTCGATTTTATGCAGGCACTATCTGTTTATATCAGATATATTCATCACTTTACACTTTAACACTTTAGGGAAACACTTCACATTTTGAGTCGGAAACAAATAAATAAAGTCAGAAAGGATACAAGGTACTAAGAATGTTTTAACAACCACTTTTCACATTGTTTTTGCACGTGACAAACACAAGTAAAGACACTGCAATGAGAAAAAGACGGGATTAAATTTTAAATTTATCGGGCTACGTATCGCTTGATTTGACAGCTGCGAGCGCACTATCCCAAATTCCCGATCCGAATATCGGGGTGCCGGTTCGCATGAACGAACGCGGCGCGCCAGAGAGGGACGCACGATCCAAAGCAATGAAATTAGTCGCACATGGAGGGGAACACCGGGAACGTGACGTAAATAGAACAGGACAATCTAACGTATACTGCGATTAGAACGCTTTAGAATTTTGATCCTTTATGTGTAATGGTTTTATTTTTTAAGACAACACAATGCACTGCAGAAAACTATTAAATAGCACTTTCCTTGGTCATGGATGACTAAGATTCCATTAAACACAAAAGATAAAAAACACGAACACGCTTTGTTAATATTAAAACATATTTAGTTTGGCAAATCAAGCGATACAAAACATTTATGTACACATATTATTTTGATAAGTAAAAAGATAAAACTGACGTTGTTAATCGGATCAGGAACACTCCACCGCCGTATAAACGTCAAACGCGCAGGCGCAGCGCGCGTTACTGACGTACGCATGCGCCGCAAACTTCACTGCGCTCAACGTCACTCGCCACGCCAAATAAAAAAAAATTGGTAGATGGATTAACTTTAATGTTTTTATATTATACTTTGACTTAATTTTAGAAAAATGTTTGCTGCCCAATTAAAAGACTGATAAACGGTATTGCATGTAATCTTAAACAATTACGCCTTGAATTTGAAGGGTAGATAGAGAACGCAGATTTTTACCGGATCGGCTTTTTTTTGCAATTATTAAAAATTTATACAATTTTCTACTTATTAAAAAAGCGAAACTGGCTTGTTATCGCCTTTTCATATTATTATACTTGTCTAAGTTTATGAGTCTCCACTCATGACACCTATACAAACAAATATCGCTCTCTCTGTTTTTTTTGAAGAAGAATGACAGTAATGTCAGTATGTTTTATACATGTGTTGGCAGTGGAAACTCACGGGTAGTATAATAAGATTTAGCGAAATAAGCATGTAACGGTATATTTGCCAACTTGAGCTATAATGCCGGTCAATGACCTGTAACTTAAATGAAACCGTGTGAGCAACAAGAACGACTTTAATTACCACCTTCTCGTCATTGTTGCTAAAATAATTGAAAATTCTAATAAATAAAATAATGTAGTGAATATTTGGATAAAAGTTAAACAAAACTTAGAAAAGAAACTTCAGAATAAAAAGTAGCTCAAAAAGACATCAAATAACAGGAATAATAAATATAAAGCTAATTTTCTTTTATTTACTAATATTCCCTTTACTATTTCAAGTAAGCTCTAGGTTTGTGTTAGGATATGATTTACGACAATAATCGAATAGTGGGATTCGAACTTTCGACCACGTGATCAGGAACCGTACCCCTAACGATTAGGCGATTGGCGTTCTTAGTTACCTTACATCAAGGTAATGCGAAAGTTAAATTTCAAGGTGTGACATTTTAACCTTTTATAATATTGAAATTAATGTAAAAGTATCTTAAAAATATCAGCCAATATTAAAAAGTCTAGTTGTACCATATGCTTACCCGAAAGAACCTGGGTATTCTCAGTCGGGTTAGTTGGTTCTTAAATTATTTAAAACTTGATATCAACATGATATACAATTTCAAACATTAAAAGAAATATCAATTTACTTATTTAATCTGTATTTCTATACTAACAGATAACGCAAAATCTCAAGCGTCACGAATTAGTTACTGATAAATTTATTGTATGACGATTGTGTAATAATATCGTATTATTATTACATTATCCTTAAAACATCGGCCATATTCATAGAATTCATACAAATATTTATAATTAAAAATGGTCCTTAGAGGAAATTTGTTACAACGTTTCAAAACAAATGAACAAGTCATGTATGAAATAGTCACATCAGCGTCCTTATTTACTTGATTTTGGTAGCTCCTGTTCTATGTACAGTATTGTTGTTCTTTTATTAAGAAAATTTCGAAATAATTTCTAAATCATTTAATTTCGCATTTTTATTTATATTATTTATGTGCATTATCTGTGGCTAACAGCCCAATACCGCAGCCTCACTTCATACGATTTTTCCTTCTATCCTTTTATCTACTTTGTAATTTATTTCGAAATCATGTTTCATGTTTTTTTTTGCTTTTTCAGTTTTAGTAGTCTGATTTTTTAGCAAACTGCCATCTAGTGTCGTTTTTATAAATAATTTAGTATCGATGTCGATGACGCATCGATTACTTCTCCTTCAAGTAACATGCCAAGTAATTAGACTAGATGGCGTGATTTTAAATTATAAAAAAAAACAGTTAAAATACAGCCAACCGTTAAAATGTCCTTTTGTTGTCCGTGTGTGTTTTGTTAAGCTAGTATGGATAATAAATATAATAAATTGGTAATAAATTATGTTAAATCACTAATAAAATAAACAAAACTATATAAATACCTCTTCGTTTTCTTTTACGATGTTTCTGATTTCGTTTATTCCTAATTTTAGGCACAGGTTTGTCAATGATGTCATTACATGTTAGATCACGAATTTTAGATAACACACACAACACTAATCCGATCATTTTTGCTTGAAATGACTAAGCCAATTCTTATCTACAGTCCGATATATCAATATCAAGTTTTTTTCCTTCTCCTAATTTTTACTTGAAACACTGGCTTTTTTATTTCTTGAATAATGTCACGCTGCACTTTATTCCGATAAATTTTATAACAGAACACCGAGATCAACATAACCGTTTACACTTGGCACAAATACTTCAACGATATTAATACTACTCGTAGACTCTGTCTATATAGGTAGTTATGTTTTGAGATGTCTCTGTTTATCTTTGGGTTATCGGTAATAAACTGACACCGTCTTGTATGCTAGAAGCGACCTACTGCGTAGGTGAATCTTGAGTAGCGCTCTGGGGGCCTTGGCGTGATTTTCTTAATAAGGCTAAAAATATATGCCACACGCGGTAAAGCATTTTTATAATGTCAATGTCAAAAGCAAGTTGATAAGAAATCACGAGTGAAATTGAACCTTGAGCAATATGGACACAGAGATTTTAATTCAAGGTACTTGAAAATATTTATCGAGTGTAATGACTTCACTGTAACGGAGTTGTGTTTGTATTAAAGGGCTATTGTGGAATGATTGGACGTGCATC
>JAAOEG020000032.1:4662752-4675039 GCA_011763625.2 Papilio bianor | reverse complement strand
GCTCTGTGCTCTGTGCACCAACCTCACATTATTCACAGTTAACCGCTCCGCTCTAAATTTAAAACAATGCCGATGCTATTTTAATTTTATGATACGGCACAGCGCTTACCGTTAAATTTGTTTATAATTAGTCAGTTTTTGTTTTAATAAAATCTATGCTGTTAGCACTGACAGACGTAAATAATTATCACGTCCGTTGCGATCACTCGACATTTAAACTTTA
Organism: Papilio bianor; assembly: GCA_011763625.2. NCBI lineage: Eukaryota > Metazoa > Arthropoda > Insecta > Lepidoptera > Papilionidae > Papilio > Papilio bianor. The sequence goes on along the minus strand of JAAOEG020000032.1, from coordinate 4,674,816 downwards.
CACGTGTCTTAAAAACTCACGATAGGTTTTAGGCAGACGGAATGGGGTATATGTTATAAAGTTATCTTTGCTATAGCAACTTTTGTTTGGAATGTAGTATTGTTGCTGTTAAGTTGGCATGTTTGTGCGGGTGCATAAATTACTTTCTTTTAGTAGATAGGGTTGTTTGTGAATTCGATTAAAATTATTTAGGATAATTAGATTGGATGTTATAAACTACTGATAACTTAAAGTAACAGTAATATTAATTAGAAACAAGTATATGTCAGGTTTTCTACTGTTATGAATACTTGTATCTAACATGGGCCAGGAATGTTGTGCCGTACCACAGCGGGTAGAGGCGTTCACTTTTGGTACAGTTACGAAATAGATAAGAGTGATGGAATGACGCATGGTAAACGATCGTATCTGCTGCTGGTATGTTACTGGTACGGTACGAACACGTACCGAAAACTCAGAAAACTGTTTGATGTAAAAAAAAATGGGTTTATCTGGTAGCTTATACCTATTTTATCTAAAAATTATCTTCTGACAAATAGAATGTTGTATGATCTGCTTTAATGTAATTGTCAAACCTATAAATAATTTGTACTTGAAATAAAAATAAAATTGTTTTAACTTTTAGCACAAGCAATTACAGTTATTACTAAGTTTAAAATTACTTGTCTTTATGCATGTACTATCTGACGAACATTGACGTTTATCATCCTCAACTTCGCGTGACTGTTGTCTGTCTGCTGGATTAATGAACTTGGGGTCTAAGTCCTAACATCAGACTGTTTTTATATGAAAAACTTCAGATTGCATACATTTAATACTAGTTACTGCTATGCAATGCATTAGACTAATACTTAGTAAGTAAGCGTTTAAGAAAATTGGATTAGTATTTCTTGGTAAGTACTAGTATGAGACATTCTAAGTGAATACAGATCAATATTTATACATTGTATAATAATAAACTCGACACCACAGCGTTTATTTAGTTAATTTGGTAAGCAGCATAAGCAGTTTTACAAAACCTTTTGATTTCTAAATACATAAGTGGATAGCATTTACTTGTAAAAATAGCAATTTTAGCGCTTATTCGTATTATATTACTAATATTATACACGCGATGTTTAGATGAGTGGACAGATGTTTGTTACAAGGTATATCCAGAACGGCATAACGGACCTCGATGAAATTTGGCACAGATATAGAACATAGTCTGAAAGAACCCGTAGCCTCACTAAGTTTTTTTTAATTATCTGCGGGTAAAAGTAAGTATCATATAACAAAGATTTTAAAATCAATACAGTATTGTAGACGACACAGAATTTTACTTTATAGTGAAAGTAAAACACAGCCATTATTAAACTAAGAAGATAGCCTCCAGATATGGTAATAACCAAAGTCGGCATCGATATTGCGCGACGTAGTCTTCGCGGATTATTCGGCTATTGAACTTTAGCAGGGCATTGCCCATAGAGTTAGTTACTCGTATCGCAACACATCTTTGCAAGTAAAAACTGCAATTGTCAACTGTATTGTTATGTTAGGTTATGGTGATTAAATCATAATCACAAAGATCAGAGACCAAAGTATGTTGGTATAGTAAAGGAACATACTACAATGAAAGTACTTTTCGTGGAAATAAGTTTGAAAATTCGAAGATATATTACAATTAGTAAGTACAACGAGGCGTGAAATTATGTCGTTGAATGTTTCAAGTTATGCTTAAATATGAAGAATTAAACACGATGCATTTTTTAAGCATCGCGAAAGTTATGAAATGGTTTTCAAAGAAAACAATAAATACCTTCGGGGCTCATTATATCATTAGACAGTGAGGTCACTTTATCAAACCGGTTGTACCATGTACCGAAGTTATTTTTGTAAAAAAAATTATGTGGTAACTTGCTTACAACGGCTTTGTTATTACGTAATGCATCGTTTTTGTTTAAATCTGTTGTCTGGCAGTGAGTTTATATTCAAATAAAATAATTAAAAAGATTATTCTTTTTAATTTTACTTTATCTACATTTTGTATCAATTTCACTTTCAACAATGCTTTTACTAGTTTAATTTTTTTAGGCTAATTTGCGACTTGCTTTGCTACGTTAAACAGTGGATTTTTGGTTAACAAGAATCTTTATTAAGATATTGTCCCCACTAGATTTATACCTTTCAGGCAATCATATTCAGTATTTGTCATCTACGTTTAGCAAGTTTACAATGAATTAATCGTGCCGAAATATAAACGAATCTGTAATAATATGAAGACGTCAAGTGAGCCGATTGAGTCCAACGACACGTTAGCGGCCCGTGACTAATCATTACGTGCCTCCAAACTCAAATTCGATGGGTTATTGAGTAATTTGTTTTTATTATTATCTTATAGTCACGTTGTGCTAATATTTCTGAGTATTTATTAACTGATATTTAAGAACTATGATGGGAAAAATTTCGAATTTTTTTAAAGTAGTAATTTTAAAATTTCGTATAAGCCTTATTTTTAATACAATTTTAGTTATAGATAGATGGTGATCTAGTTAATTAACTTTTCACTCGTAAAAAATGTAAAGAATTCATCTTGCTTATATTGAAATGCCAATACTAATACTGTAAACAAACGTTCATTGTAATGTCGAATTCGCACGTTTTCCGTCGCCGCGGGCTCTGAACGCGGGCGGGGCGCTGCGAATAATCAATCGTCTGTTGGTTTAGCAACCAGTTAGCATTTTTTATTTTTAGCATCATTCCACGTGGAATGTACTCATGCAACTATGGCGCCCACGTGTCCATGGTTACACCCATAATGTGGTATGTAGTATATGTATTATTACCGAAGAGTTTAACCCGATTAACATAGCTTTAATGAAAAGTAATAACTTTTCATTAAAGCTATGTTAATCGGGTGTGTTACAGTCGAATTTCACTGGTAATAATTGTAAATAACATAATTGTTGTCTTTTTAATAATGAAAGTGATGATAATGTATTTCTACATAATTTATTCTGTGAAAATCGACGGTTATATTGTCTCACTAAATTAATCATTCATGGAATTGCTGAACTTTGCAAATACTTATACTACCTATACTTACGTATATATGATTTCCAAGAATTACTAAATTAGAAATACTCTTCTTCTTTTAAAATTCCCAATACATTTAGAAGTACTATTGTTCTTATTACGGGTTATTATTATACCATATGAAAAGAAAGTTCTCTACAACGTTGTCATGGTCACTTCGGAGTCCTTTAGGGTAGATTTAGGATGAGAAATCTAATCCGAAAGACTAATCAAATAACCAATTAAATATTCTGGGTGTGGTAGACCAAATTATTGAATTTATACGACTTAATATGTCCCTGTATCGTTGTCTCAGTAGAACATTAGTTCGGTCCGCTTAATTTTATAGACGTAACTTACAGGCCTCTAACGACTTGTGGCTTCTTGTGGATCTAGAGTTCATTGTACATTATGAACTTGTCTTGCGACTTTTATTTTATTCTGAGTTTTTGTTCCATTAACCATATGTTACCTGATTAAAAGGACTATAGTATGGATCTCGCTTAATTAAATTTTCCCATAATGTGCTAGAATTGTTAGAGTTTACGTCAAAATTTAATTTATAAAAGAATACCTCGTTGCAATAGTCTTCAAGCTTAATCAATCAACATTTCAACATCTTTATTTTCTTAATAAATGCTATCGTTCTTTTATAAAATACTGCACATATGAACGAATGTGCCTTAAAGATATCTTGATTAATCTATTCAGAATCTGAGGATTGCGGTGTGGTGTAATATGAAGAGTATAGAGTTGAGCATAGTTTAGGAAACAATAACGCATGTTTGTACACAAGTACTTCGAAGAATGGAGTTCGACTTGCCAATAACTTGATGTAATATACATTGGTCTTATCATAGCATCACAGTGGCCGCGTGAGTTTATTACTTATTGCCTTTTTGTCGCTTCATAATGTTTTATATCGCGACACGACGCGCGTACTAGTCATTAATCGCATGTTATTAAATAACCTGGCACTCATTGCTGTCTGGAAAAACTGTTTAATAGCATACATCAAGATCCATATAGGTGTCAAGGGTAATCGGATAGCTTTCTAGAATCCTATAATTATATTTCATTGACTGTTAATTGCTAAGGGACAGATCTACAAGTCCATCGTGAGGCCTGTCATAATGTGCGGATCTGAATGTGTGCCACTAATGTTTCGGATGAAAGGAGATTGGATGTGACTGAAATGCGTATGTTAAGATGGATATGTGGTGTGACAAGAAAGGATAAGTTTAAGAATGTGTATATTAGAGGAAGTTGAAAGTAGCGCCAATGATAAAGAAATTGAGAAGCAAAAGGTCAGCGTGGTCCATACCACTGATATGTCCATACATATCATGCGAAGAGATGATGACCATATGAATAATTATAATGATATTAAATGTGGAAGGCTCCAAAGGTAGAGTAAGACCGAAGACAGTATGCATGGACTGTGTGAAAAAGGATATGCGTAAGAAAGGTGTGAATTCAGATATGACGGCTGAAAAAGATGTGTGGAAAAGTAGTACCTATATACTGTGCCAAACCCCGTAGGCCAAGGGCAGGTTGATGATTTGTACCATAACCATAGCCCGTATCGTAAACTCCCTTTATGAGTACTCGGTATTAACCATTATTATGTCATTTATTTATACAATTATTTCGTTCTAATGATAATCGTTACAAGAGGGAATTTGAAAAATGACCTTCCAATAATTAAAAAACCTAATTAACTGTTTAGGATTTCTTTCCTAAATAAAACTGTCTTTGGTTCTCATTTGAAAGACTATTGTATTATAGAAATTGTTCAATAAATATACCTGATTAAATAACTGCTTTGTCACGTAATATCCCATTGGAAAACTTTTCATAAACTGTGTAGGTTATTGTATGAAGCGTCTGGACGGTTCCATTACCGCAGGCGGTGGATCGAAGCACTCCCGCTCTCTTTGCCCACAACTCAATAAAGCTATAATGGGATTCCATCAGACCGGAGTTAACCAACTGAAACCGCTCGCTGTCCAACTATGCTGCTACTTTTTTTTTGCACGCGACCTTTTGTTCATGCAACTTTGACCTCTCGACGTATTCAGGTGAATCGAATGCGCCTCAATGAACATGTGTTTAGTTTTTTGCATGGAAAGGTATTGTTTCGATAAGAGTTTTTAAATTAAATTCTATTGTTTTTGTGGTGTTATTTGGAGTACCAAATAACTGTTACTAGTTGATTGACAGTTCACACTAATGTGAGTGCGAAAAGTAATCAACAAATTGACCTCAAGGTTGTTGGGGTTCAATAAAAATATTTAGTAGAATGACAAGTGTATCGGAAGCGGAAGGAAGGGTTTTGCCTTCGCGACGCTATTAATAGACCTGTAACCCTCCGAGCTGTTGTAAATATTTATATGTATTGTAGTCAGCCGGTAAAACGCTTTCTCCCTTTCACTTTTATTTTCAAAAATGATTCAGGTTTTGTATTTATCTTATCGTTTATAGATATGTATAATATTATGTAATCTGATAATGACAAGTAATTAATCAAAGTATACAACCTTTGTTTTGTTTTTTTGATGCTCACGAATTTTTATTTATATCAGAGGTCGTAAGTACACGTAACTTTGTAGTAATTTTTTTACTTCCATTTAATTGGCTTTAAAGGCTATTAAGTACCATTACCTTCGATTAATCACAATTTGTGACGCAAATATTTAAGGTTGTATAATATGTTATTTGGTCAAGTTTTATACATTTTTAATAGTACTAAATCTTTTAATTGTCTGCTTATCTATACATACAATAAAATTGGATTGTCTGTTTGTAATATTGAAATAACCGTTTTTTAGTACATGTATATGAATATATACATGTACTATAAAACATATATATACGGTACATACACCAAAATAATTTTTTTTAAAATTTTTGTCTATCTGTACGTTTGTTCCGGCTAATTTCTGAAATGTCTGGACCGATTTTGACGGGACTTTTATATATAAGGAGTAACTTACGATACTTTTATTTTGGATAAAGAACGCGCGGACGGAGTCGCGGGCAGACAGCTAGTACGTAATATTAATGAATACAGGTTATTAATGCTCTGTAATATTACATTGTTAGTGGTTGAACTATTTCCTCATTTGCACGCGCTCATCCTTTATCTCCAAGATGTCGTCGGCAGCGGATATTACTTTTGCTTACTGTATCTCTGCATACGTATGTTGTCGCTTAACCATAAACTACAAAATAAACTCATGTGTTTATACACACCCTAGTGTGTAGACATTATTTCTAAATGTAAAATGGTGGTTTCTGTAAGGTTACCTTAAGGCTTTAAATGAGAACCAATCATGCGTTCTGCCTAAACTTAATATTAAACTTAAACTTGTAAAGTATCTAGGACTGGTGAATACATAATTATTGGTAAGGAAAAATATAATAATTTTATTCTAATAGTTTTAATTTTGCAAAAAATGAAACGTGCAAAAAGTTAATTACCGTTTCTCTTTAAATCGCTTTAGGACGTGACCCGCTTTCTCGCAATTGCTTCTATTAAAACATGGAGCAGAGCTGCATAGTTTCAGACGCTGCATTGTACGCTTCGCAACGTTAGCTGCGGAAGTGATGCTATTCAATGAAAAGCTCGCACTCCAAACGGATCTTCCGTGTAAACATTAACACGTTTAGTGCCGCCGATTAGCCAGTAAAATGAATGCGGCATACGACGTGCATACCATTAACTGCCCCACGAATCATCTGGTAGACCTATAATACCACATCTTGTTAAAAGACAGGCGTTCAGTGGAAGAAAAACTTTGTTTAGTCCGATGAGTGTTTAGAGTGGGAAAAGCAAGGGCTCTCCTAAGGGCAGTGATGGCTGATCTATTAAAATACAATTAGCTGGCCCATCACTAGTTTGCCACCTTGTACATTGCAAAAACTACGAGACAGCGTAAATGTCGTTGCGTCACGGAACGTTTTAAAAGAGTGCTCAACGGTACGGGAAATCACCGCAGGCTTACATCTCTGAATAGACTTTCACCCCTCCTTTACAAAACGATGCTCTTAGAGACAGATCGTAGCTACTCACATACCACTCTGAAAATAGTTCCGCCTCACAAGTGTAAAGTTATACAATGTTCACATTACTCGGGTTTTTTAACAGTTTGTATATTTTGTGTATGCATGAGGCCGCCTGCGTTATCTCATCGTGTTCTCCCGAAATCATATTATTGTTCTATAACGTTTTTAATCTCGGCGATTATGATTCTAAAATTGTGGTGCATGAAAGATAGAATCATTATGATATGAGATTAGTTTTAAAGTTGTACATGTCGATTTTGTTGTAATTATTGTTACATTTTGAGGTTATTACTTTTTATAAGTCATCTTATTAATAAACTAGATCTATATATCCGCCATTTGAATGATAACTGACATTGTTTCCTGTGTTCTGTGTTCACTCAACATTATAATTAATAGCCCACTTTAAGCTGTCGTTCAATATTCGACAGGAAGCTCACAAAGTAACACGACCTATTTATTCAGTCCGTCCCAAGTCGATCGACGTACGATTTGACCTATTTATGAAATTTGCTCACTGAACGATTTACAGCGTACATTACAGTCTTGTCAAAGAATTAAATTTGCTTTTCACATCGGTCGCAATATCGTATAGCATAACGTCGTCAGAATTATTAATTTGGCTCTTGTATATTTTGCTATAACGAATTTGGTCTAATTCTATTATGCGGGTCTAATAACAACATATATCATTAATACCTAGTATCAGGAATGCCTAGCCACCTTCGGCAGTTGGAGGCGCACCACGGGAAGAAAGGATAGGAAATAAACATCCTGACTGTACAATGAATGAACACGGCTATCGTTGGAATGCAAAATAAAATATTTGAAAGAATACGCGCGAACCGGATCGTACTACCGTTAACATTAGAGAACATTAAAACATAATTAAAACCTCTAATACGTTTCGATTTCGTGGTACCTTTGTCTTGAATAACAACGGAAGTTGAAACTTCGTTCAAAAACATTGCGGAGCGAATTTGAAAACATTTTTTTTGAACTTATATTTAGTAAGTTAATGTTAGTAATATTAGAAACGCGACTGTTTAGGTCGATGGATGTTTGAAGGTATCCTGAATGGTCTCAACGGTTCTCGATTAAATTTGGCACAAATATAGAACAGTCTGGATGAAGACATAGACTGCTAAGTTCTTTTTAAATTACGCGCGGACGGAGTCACTGATAAAACTAGTTTTAAACCAAGTATAAGTTATATGTGCTTTTTCATAGTTATATTTGTAAAGTATTGACAACGGATATAATTTATTAACACCAATTTCGTTGACGTCTATTTTTTAAATGAATGCATATTAAATTGCACTCATGTAACGTTTGTTCTACATCATTAGGATAATTATCTCTATTTTTAGTAACATTTATGAATATTTAAAATTCTTTTATAAAACTATGTTGCACCCATCTTTTTGCTGTTATCAGTATTTTTTTGCATTATCTTTATACACGATTTTATCTTAACACCAGATAAAGTAGATGTATACAGTTCTTTTGAAATTGTATAATTTTGCATATGCACTCATTAATGTTATATATAAAGCACCTAATTTGCGGAAAAAGTATATTACAGCTACATTTAAAGAATCAACTTGCTTGATGTTAACTTTTATAAATAACAACCAGTTGTCCCATCGAACTTCGTTCCGCCTAAGAGGCAATAAATGAAAAGATTTTTTTTTTATAACAATTCAATGGCTGAATTGATGTTCTGGCTGTTAATTTGTTTTTATTCATGAATATCATGTTGTAATACTTATCCTATTCCCAATGAAGACGATTCCAAAAAAACACAATTCATATGAAAAATTCAGTTGTTTTCGACTCATAAACAACGACTTTATTTTATACTGCTTATACTTTTGTAAGACATTATTATAACAAAACTAAACCGGCTAACATTGTTTTATATGTTACTAGTGGACGCCCGCGACTCCGTCCTCTAAGAATTAAACTGAAACTTAGTATCTTACGTGTTATTCGAGATGTTCTATAACTACACAAAATCTCAATAACATATGTTAAGCCGTTGTAGACTTATTGAGTAAATATGTATAGCAAAAATCTACGCATACCTCGGAACCCCGACATTTTTCGGGGATTAACGGGTATCCCACGTCTTTTGTTTTATATATGTGCCAAATTTTAGTAACATATATTAAACCATTGCAAGATTATCGCGTAAACATGAAAAAACAAAATTAGTGTGTTCCTCGGGAACCGTAACTATTTCAGAGATCTAAAGTAGCCTAGCCTATATGTTCTTCCAGACTATCCTTCATATTCATCGAGATCCGTTCAGCAGTTTAGGCGTCAAACTCTAACAAACATCCATCCATCTAAACTTTTGCATTTATAAAATAATAATGTTTTAACATTATATCATATGTTATATATATACGAGTAGATTTCAGTAGAGAGATAGAGATATTAGAGAGTAATGATTGGAGACAGCGCAAACATTATCACCCGTATAATTGTAATAAGAGAATGCAGTTGGGTATCATTGAAGTTTACCTTTTGGCGTAGTATTTCGTATTACGAAACTTTTAATCTTTCACGTATTTAGTTAGATTAAATCTATTGTAATATGAAAATCTATATAGGTAATGTATTTTATATATATGTATATATATATATATATACATATATATAAAATACATTTAAGTACTATCGTGTAATTTGCAAGGGGTACATGTAAGCGGTAACTAGCGAAGTCGAACTAGCGAAGCGACGTATCGGCTACTGACCCAGATTCATGTTATGTAAAACATGAAATGAGCTTGTGTTTGATAAGAAGTAAAAAATTGTAATAGCAACACAGGTTTTGTAACTGACCACAATCTCCGAAGAGGTCGTTCAACCTCAAACTGTCACCTGGTCGATGAAGTTGCTTAAGAATCGTTTTTAACTTCATAATATAATTGTTCAATATATTTATTTATTTATAGTTAATTAAATAAATAAAAAAAAAAATTTTTTACTAACCACTTAAGAATACCCTATAAATATTTATAATAAACTTTGTCAAGTTTACTTTTGATTCTGATTAGCTTCGCAGTTAGCTAGCAGTAGGTTTTAGGGTGTTTACCATTGGGCTGGCCCACCGAGCGATAGGCTAATGACAAATACTTTCCCATTGGGCCGATGGAATCCGTACAATCAATACGGGAACGGGAAATAACCAGCTTTTACGGTATTATTGGTATCATCACAATACTATTAGAAAGTTTAAAGTAATTATCTGTTGTACAATGAAATATTATATTAACATTTATATATACAATGTTAACCCTATTTATAAAAAGTAAAGCGTCATGAATATTGAAACAGACTCATAATATCGGTTCACGCTTCGCAATTGGCATTGAACAATTTATGATATACGACCTAATATCGGCGTTTAAATATTACGCACGTGACACGCGCACTGCTTTATGAGTTTCGCTTACGTACATACATTACTTCGTTCACACACTTCTAAACAGTTGACAAATATTTGTAACACATTGATTGTAGCCAATGTTACTCGACTGGTAATTAAGAGCCACCCGAAGCCAGAGACTATGCGGTACAAACTTCCAGATTTTATAAGCAAGAAAATGTGTTTATTTTCTAAATATTTAATGTTCATTTCATCTTACTCGATCCCTTGTAATGGACATGAATTTCTAAACACTTATTTAATATTTAACTATTAACTTAGAACCGTTGCGCAGAAGCGAGCTTAAGAAAACGGATTTATGATTAATTCATTTTCTTTGCGAAGTAAACACGAGACTTTCATGTCAAGGACACATTAAGCTGAGTAAATAATAGAATACTAGTTTATTGCGTTAAAAATACAACAAAGCTTTTCTTTGTAAATTCTATCTCAAGAAAGGAAAATTTTGTTTGTCTAATTAGTAATGGGATTCCATTTTATAAGATCAATCTGGACGGTATACATAAGTCTGTCTGGGACGGCCACAACCGAAGCTGCCGTTCACTCTCGCACCATAAAGTTCCTTTGTTACTCTCTTTTCATTCATCCTTTCAAGGTGTTCAAACCATCTAAGCATGCCTTTTTCAACTCGACTCACAACAACCTCCTCGAAACCACATTATTTCTTTATAATATTATTTCTAATTCCATCACTCATAACATACTTCTCAAAGATGCCATTACATACTTATTCAAATTCATGAGAAGCTCAAGAAGGGCGGTACTAAGTAACTCGACCCGAAACTCAGGACTGCGCCAAATGAAGATCCGTGGTCTCTGCTTACCACTCTGGGTTACTGTCTCGTGACCGTAACCAGAACTCAGAGGGGTAGATTATGTTATTGTCATTTTTTATAAAATGATGATTTGATTTCATATGCTTAGCAAGCTTCAAGGAATGTGAAACACTTGCTCTGTCTATTACAATTGTAATAAAATTCTTTACCTTGATCTCACCACACGAGATTCTATAAATTCATTATGTTCACGTATTTCAGGATTTGTTTATCGAAAATTATGGTTAGTCTGACCTTGCGCCGTGTGTCTGCATTGCTTTGTTTATAACTATGAAACATGGTGGCGCGTTGATAAATTACTACGTGGATATCTCACGTGGCTGATATTCGAATAACCGAACCGCTACTCCGGTTATAACCGGTCGGCCTCGAGCACTATGAAACCTTCGGGCCCTTAAACCCACTTGTACTATGTAAGTCTCAATTGTTATGACATCAGTGCCATTTATGGTCATCTGACGCTTAAGTTACGAAACAATGATTTTAATAACCTGTCATTAGCCTATACAGTAAGCCGCGTTGTAAAACTTCTTTTCAATGTAACAAAACTGATATTAAAGATACAAATCTTGCAACGAAGATTTGAACCACTTCCAATAGACCGAATGAGCTGAAACTTGGTATACCTACGTAACTTCGATGACAATAC
>JAAOEG020000032.1:3550936-3562586 GCA_011763625.2 Papilio bianor | reverse complement strand
AAGCTTAGAGACAGGTAGAGAGCGTTTGATAACAATAATAGAATTTTAATAAGAAAGCTTTGTTCAATCAAACTATGCTTTCGCCTCGGGAAACTAGTAGGTAACTTGTCAAAACAATTTCATTCCAATTTGTTACAACGAACGAACGAACGAACAAAATAATTCGATTTACTTTTAAAATACTGTTTTGTTTTTGTGATTTATAAATCTTGTTACAAGGACTTTAAAATACGTTTTATTCTAATAAGATAAGGGATGTTTGGATGAAAAAGGTTGGCCTGTGTAGTTTATATTAGATAAGTTAGATTAAGTGTTAGTGGGGTGAATGCGCAGGGATTACACAATTTAATTCCCCTATACCCATTCTTGTATCGGACACTTAAGGGTATTTCTACGACCCTTTGCAAACTTAACATCCAAGAAAAGCTATTCGAGCGTGAGGTTTTACAACTCTTAAGAATAAACAGAAGAAGAAACGTAAACGAAAACATGGAGATACGAAACTAATAAATATGAAACAAGTTGTTAAACATAAGCCAAATAAGAAATATCCTAGACCCAATATCCATAACGGTTTGGTAATCGAGGACGGGTACCGAATTTCGGTCTGACGTCCATATTTCTACTACACGCAAATTGTCGGTATTTGGGTCTGCATATATTATAATTGTCCCTTGTCGCTGACATCGCTCCCGAAACGTCGTCCCTTACGTAGGGTCGAATTGAACATTCGAATATCAGGGAAATATACATTTGAATAGGCACCGCAGCCACTTGTCTTTATCATTTCTTATATCAAAAATATATTATGGGAAGAAGTATTAAGATGCACAATGTTTAAGTTAAATGGCGAAGCAGTTAATTTTCACTAATTAATAACTTACTATTGTGTACACAAACAATCTTACTAATATTATAAATGTGAAATAGACATGGATGGATGTTTGTCTGAAGGTATCTCAAGAACGGCTAAACGTATATCCATAAAATTTGCCACACTTATGTAGTCTAAAAGAACACATATATAATAAGCTACTAATTCTTTTTTAAATTCCTCGCGGAGGAAGTCGCGGGCGACTGCTAGTTTAATATAAAAAAAAAACATCGCCACATACTTTACTAACTTCAGAGTCATATGTAATTTCATTTGTTACGAATTGACTAAAAGTAAAGTTTTGTGTTTATTATAAAGACCTTTTCGTCAATTATGTGTGAAATAGTAACTTTTTTTAATGTCAAACAGATTTTTTTATGATTTTTTAGATATTATACTATGTGTAGTTTTCTAACACGTAAACTTTATTGTTTGGTATTTAAGTTCAAATTGACTTTTAAGTATTGTTACGAATCGATTGTATGGGATTACAGAGTGTGTTGTTTGTAGACTTTTTCAGGCAATTTTTAATTCTTTTTCTACGTAAAAACCATTCTTGGGCTTCAAGGAACATTTAAAAAAAGAATCGGCCGAATTGGTTCAGGCGTTGTTAACTTACCAACACATGTTGTGATTCATTTTTATATTATAGATGTCACGCATATATTGAGATTTGGGTAGAAGCGGATAAGTCACAGCTTAAGATCTAAGTAACAAGTTTATCGCTAAGTTTTAAGCATTATTCATATCGGGATATAAACTCTATATTTCATTTGAACCAAATAAATTAAAGTAATAAAGTGCGTTATTTTATTTACAAAGAACGTAATGACACGCAACATTTGAAATGCGAACTAACCGTACTACATTATTTACGATGACTTGCGTACCGAGTTATACTCGTTTGATGACGTCAGCGATCTTGCTCCGATCACGCAAGATACACATCGTTTATTTGTCATGTGTTACATAACTCCATCCCTGGATGGTTCCTTACCTTTATAACGTTGCGCCACACCCGATGTCGTTTTCTATTGAAATATTACGATTACGCAGCACGCAGCACGCAATCTGCAAAAAAAACATAACAAAAAACAATACTGTTCAAACTTTCGTGAGTCATTATTATAACAAAATTAAAACGGCTAACTCACGTATGTATATTTGAGTGAGAGTCGGGCCGCGACTATTTCGAAATGAAACCAGTCCCACGTACCCTGAAGAAGAGCCACCGATGGGCTCGAAACTAGTCGGTGCCGACACCGGATTAAATATACGTGAGTTAGCCGGTTTTATTTTGTTATAATAACAAACCACTCTTTATTATCGTCGTCATTATCTTACATTATTCCAGTCATAAAGGTTCGGCAAATAAGATTTTATAAACTTTTATGTTTTGGCTTTTTTTAATGCAGGCCACCTGCTTACTGCCAACTCTACTTGGAAGAGAGATTTAAATTAAATATTTTTGTTTTGAAACAAATACACCTTTTTAAATCATATTTGTGATGTACCACACAAGAAATTTTAAGTACTATATTACACCAGAAAGTTTGCGAAAATGAGCGAATACAGAATATAAAACTTAGATATACTTGATCAGTGACAATATGAATACGACCTAATCTTTGATCACCTTTGTCAGTTAAATTAATGAGTATTACTTAAACTTGCTTATTTACATAACTTTATTATTATTGTTGTTTTTTTCAATATTTGTGTCGGCCTGGCTGGCTGTCAGATAATAAAATAAATAAATATTTAGTACATGAATAATATATTAATAATAATAATATACATAGATTAATAATTAATGCCAGCCAGACGGAATTCCCTCAGCAGGGGAGATCTTACTATTATTATTACTTATTTAAAATTATATTACTTTTCCATAATAAACCTTTAGTTGGCATGTAATTAACATGTTATGGAATATTATTAATTATAATTTAATAAAAAATATTAACATGTAATGACTATAAACGCGTTGAGGGGCTTTATAATGAAACTCCGTCTACGAGGGGCTTAATGAATTATTTATGCCAATGAATAGGCGTGACGTCTTTTGACGATATTAATATTCAACGTGTACCAGCGTTTCAATGTCATTGTAAGGGGAACTTAATATTAGTAATATGGACTTATGTACCTACCGTAGACGTCTTTGTAAATTTCAATCATTTATAAAGCTAGATACCATATACGTAGTAAAAGATATGTACGAATAGTTGATATTCCATCCATATATTATATACTGTACAGTAAATAAGAACTATGTATGTCAAATTAAATGAAATTTCACGTAAGCGACATGCGACATACGACACTAGACAGGTTTCTGTAATTTATGGTTACATTCTGGAACTGCAACGTCCCGAATACAAGTAATGTGTTCTAAACATATCTCGTTATATCAGCGTCTTAGTACAGATTTAAAAAATCTAAATTAATTACCGTAAACAAAATCAAAATTTTATTAAGGAAATCTTATATCATATTTTTTACAGGAGAAGGGAGCAAATGAGCAGAGGGAACACCGAGGTTATCATTGATATCTATGGACAACTGCAATTCCAAAGGAACCACAGATGCATTGCCGGCATTTGAGAAAGTGATAGGCTCGCTTCTTGAAGGACCCTAAGTACTGGTTTAGAAATAACTCCGAATACACAACGTTCTACAACGCGGCTGTGCGTGGCAGAATGTTACTCGAGAACCACAAAGAGAACTTTTTTATTAATCGTCTTCATTATTCGTCGTTCATTGTTATCGTTAATAATCGTCTGTTTATTTGTAAAAATAAATTGCCCTATAGTGAAAATCTCCGTTCGCAATTTCTATAATATTATATAATACTTTTGGAAATTGCTATGTATCTACGTCATAAAAATAAAAAAGGTAACAATAACTTCAACCTTTCTGTAAGTTATCGTCAATTTCTTTAAGAACCTAACAATACATCTAACACAAGAGAATCTCTAATTCCCCACAACTTCAAAGGGTTATTCAAAACGTCGGGATCCTAAACAATAGGAGGCACATACTAAGATTTATGGGCGATTGTGTATGTAATGTAATGGCCTACCTATTCACGCGCTCTTTTACACTTAAGTAATAAATTATTCTATTCAATTTGCGACAATAAATTACTAAGTCTGTTTACCAAGAAGCATTGCATTTTATTTATGTGTTGTCACTGTAAGCCAGGCAGTTAAGTTAATTGTTCAATAAAATAAAAAACACAAATTATTCACGGATTTAATTGAAGCAGCATAAATATTTAAACCCTTCTAATAAAAATCCATCCAAGCTAATCAAAAGCGTCGGTGACTCAGGGGCTAAGCACTTGACTTGTAATCTGCAGGTGCTTGTTTAATACCGCCATGTACCAATGTGTGTGTTCTTGCGATGAAGGAAAACATCCCGATGTAACTTGACATATCTGCGAAGTAATTCAAATTGTGAAGTCAACCAGTCAAGTCAATTAGTGGTTGACTAAAGCCTAGTCACCTCCAACTTGGGGTAGGCTCCAAGCCCCTCAGTGGGGACGTATAGTGAGCTGATATTGAATAAAAATCCTCCTAGTTGTATTTTTTTATATTATAAGGTGGCAAACGAGCAAGTATATAATGATATTGATCCCTTTCGTCACATATTATGTAAAATAGTGTGTTTTAGAGAGTGGACATAATTTGTAAACAAGTAAGGTTCGGTAACTTCCGTCGCAAGTCGATCGAAGTCGAGCCGTCTCTATTACCAACACGTCGTGCGTCGAAACCGTAGCATCCGCACGTAGCAAGTTAGTCGTCGCGTAGCGCACGTAGCGGTCTGACGTCTACGCCAGTGTGAAGTGAATGTTTTACGCTATTTAAAATTGTTTAATTGTTCTAAGTTATTAAAACAATTTTAATTAATAAGTTTTAACTTCTTGTTATCCAAAATATGTAGTGGATGGAATCAACAGGTATGTGTAAAATTTTTATATTAGTTGTATCTTAACCTAACATTTTACGATATTTCATTTGAAACACGTAAAAACCCACATGGTTTTAGCACGTTGAACTAAGCTTAGTTTAGCTGAACTTAATGTGTTATTTTTATAATTTGGTCGTTATTTTAAATAAAATAAATGTTTGAATTTATTTGAAAATGCTTAAATAAATAAGTTTTTAAACTATTATAACAACTAAGGGCTAAATATTTCTCCATTGTTTTGCATTATTACAGAAATGTAATATTATTTTTATGTTAATTAAGAAATACTTGTTACAACATGTGGTTGTGTTATTAATTGGCTGTTATTTGTGCGCTGTACTTTTTTTCCTAAGGGGTGGATAAGGAAGATATTATAAGAAACCTTTCTCATTATAATTACGATTTTTTTACAATATACGATGAACGCGCACTGAAATGGTATGGAAAAATATCCTTTATTTCTATCGCAGCAGATAACACATTCGCGTATCGGTTTTGAGGTTATAGTCAATATTTTCACCCTCCTATAATATCAATTTATACTATTCAATAATGGTGACGCTTCGGGTCAATACTGTTAATGGGTCTATCGCACGGTCATTATTGTGTGATTTCCAGTTTTTTTAATACATTATAGAAATGTTTTACTATGTTTTCGTTCCGAAATTACTTTGTCTTTCAAATAATACGACAAAACAGTCTTTTATCATAACATTTTACTTTACCTTTTATGTTTGTACTATATTAATTATTTTAATGGATTTCGAATTCATTTTAGAGTGTCTATTTTTATTTAGTTCTTTAATTACATTTTGTATACACTTTTATGGAATTAAATAAATTAACATATACGTCTAATTACTGTCACATTGTAAATAAATAATGTGAAATAATAAGTGTTTTAGCTCTTAAAAGCAGGGAAACCAAAAAATATATAATTATTTGTTTTAGAAATAAACTGCCATTATTTATCCAGAAACTATACATATAATAAAATTGAGTGTTTGTTTGTAATATTGAAATAACCGTTTTTTACTACATGTATATATACATATACCAAAAAAAATTTCATACCATTTTTGCCTGTCTGTCTGTCTATTTGGTCCGGCTAATCTCTGAAATCGCTGGACCGATTTTGACAGGACATTTTTGGCCGGTAGCTGATATAACAAGGAGTAACTTATGCTACGTTTATTCTGGAAAAACTCAGGGACGGAGTCGCGGGCGTCGTCTAGTCTATTAATAAGTATGTAAACATAATTAAAAGAAAAGAAAATACGTGGGTTATTATTAAAATGATTTCAAGTTTCCGTACCTTTGTTCCGACAGTCGAGAATCTCATAATACCAAACTTAAGCCAGTAATTCCATTAGTGTCAACAACGGGTTTTGAACGCAGGTTGTTCGCATTCAATGAAATATAAGACGATTTCCGCGTAAGCCCGACGTCCGGATACACCAGACGAGTTTTCTCGGCTTACTGTCCTTCTAAGCTTTCGCAAACTATATACTCGTGGAAACATTTTATATTACTTTCATTAATTTGAGTTTCACTTTTGTAACGTTTAATGTTTTGTTGCCCAGACTTATAATGATCAAAATACTAGGTGTACAGATGATATCATTATTAAACCTTTGTGACACGTTATTATAACAAAACTAGACGTCAACCGCGACACCGTCCGACCGTTCTTTTTCTAAAATAAAAGATTTTTACTAAAATAAACGTAGCCTAAGTTACACCTTATAACATCAGCTACCTATCAATAATCCCATCAAAATCAGTACAGCCATTTCAGAGATTAGCCGAAACAGACAGACAGACAGAGCACACTCCAATTTTATTATATGTATAGATAACCCGAAGTAATTATATGATACCAATACCAGATTAAATATAAGTGAGTTGGCCGTTTTTGTTTTGTTATTTTATTATCGATTATGAGATTAAACATATGGATTAAAAACTCCTCTGGAACTTCCCTGTACTGTTATTGATTTAAATTATTATATTTTGTTTACGTGTTTGGATAAAATTATTATTAAAACAAATAGTAAGGAAAAGTTATAAGATATTAAAAAAATTTCACAGTAGCAGTGAGTATGTAAAATAATATATTGATAGTCACTTTAACACGAGTCACATTAGCAAGTAATATGCTTAAAGCTAACAGTAACTTTTTTACAGGAATGAAAACAGGGTAATGAGCTATAACACAACACGAACTAAAGCCAGTGAAATGTAAAAGTGAAGACATGGATATAAAAATCGCTTCAATGGCTCGTAATATAGTATATTGGCTATTAGTGGTTTTATCACTTGAGGCTGTTGACGCTAAAAGAGCGACGTGCCCGGGTTACCCTAACTGTATTTGCGGTGGTACATTGGCCGTAGAAGTTGATTGCATCGTAAGCGGTTAGTACACTTAAGTACTTTTGTTTCTTAATAACTTTTTTAAGTTAAAGTTCACGATCTGTTAAGTACATGTCTAGACTTAAAGCTTTATTTTTAACATCTTTATTCCATGTATCTTTTATTTTCAGGTCAGACAGTGAAAATTGATGTTCTACCTGGTATTTACGTGAACATAAAATGTGAAAACTCGACGTTCTTGAATTATAATAAACTACCTAACCTTAAGAATCGCAGAAATAATTTTAAGACAGTCAGTTTTAAGAATTGTCCACTACCAACAACTTCTTTTAAAGAAGTCTTAACAAATATTGGTGTTAACAAAACAATGTCTTTGATATATCAAAATGAGAAAAATATTTCACAGAATTTTGAAAGACATCTTTTTATTGGTTTAGATGATTTAACTAAATTATTGATATCAGTAAACGGTGTTGTATATCTACCTGATAATTTATTTATAGATTTAAATAATCTTAAATGGTTAAACTTGCGAATGAAATCTGTAAATATATCTGAAGAATTGTTTAAACCGTTAAAAAAATTAGATACTCTTGAAATAAATCATAATCAAATGACAAACATGCCTACTAACGTCTTCGAACATTTAATTGGATTAAAGAAATTCTCACTTTGGCAAAGTAACATTTCTATAATTCCTCAAGATTTCTTTGAAGGTGTACAAGAATTGGAAGAATTAGATTTGAGTTCGAACGATTTGAGAAAATTGCCATCGGCTACATTTTATCCGTTAAAAAATCTAAAGAAACTTACTTTATTCTCAAATAAGTTTTCCGTTCTACCGGAAAACTTGTTTTCACAGAACAAGTTACTTTCCACATTAATCATTTTAAACAATGACGTTAAAATAAAAGAACTACCTAAAAATTTATTCCGCAACTTGCCGTATTTAAAACAAGTTCTTATACAAAGATGTGGAATTGAAATTATATATTATAACTTATTTACTAACTCATCTCGCATAACTAACATATCGTTGGCACATAATGAGATTAAAATTCTACCTGAAGCTGTTTTTAATGATCAAATAAATCTACTTGAACTCGACTTAAGTTACAATAACTTGGAAACTCTGGGAATTAAGTTATTCTCATCATTAGTAAGATTAGAGAGATTAAATTTATGTTGCAACTCTATCACAGAAATATCAGGGTAAGTACATTCAAAGTGGATTCTACTAATATTATAAAGACGATTGTTTGGATGGATTTTAGAAGATATGGAGAGATACGACTTAGGGTCCTTCGAGAAGCGAGCCTATCTCTTTCTTAAAGGCCGGCTACGCATCTGTGGTCCCCCTGATGTTGCGGATGTCCATGGGCGTTATTGATCACCTCGGTGTTCTCGCCGCTCGATTCTCTTATAAAAAAAGAAAAGAACGTCTGTCTGTTTGTTCCGGCTAATCTCTGAAATGGCTGGACCGATTTTGACGGGACTTTTACTGGATAGCGGATGTAATAAGGAGTAACTTAGGCTACGTTTATTTTAGAAATAGAATGCGCGGACGGAGTCGTGGGCGACAGCTAGTCTATCTATATAGCTCACCAACAATCCTGTAATTCATTAGTACTCTATACAAATTATGTACTTCAGTTCTTTCAACGCCATTACTAACTTTATTTCTACAGATTTCGAACTGAACGTATCTCACTGAAACTTGGCACAAATGTAAACCATGTATTTGAAAGACCATATAAGCTACTAATTAAGTTGCTTTTTTAAATCCGCGCGGGCAGAGTCGTGGATGACTGCTAGTATTATTAATAATATAAATCCGAAAGTTTAGATGGTTGTTTGTTAGAAAGTATCTCCAGTACGGCTTAAAGGATCTCGATGAAATTTGGCACTGATGTAGAATGGATTCTGAAAGAACATATGAACATATTATATTTTTTTATGCCGCGCGGATGGAAACGCAGGCGACAGCTAGTAATACATAAAGATTATAATGTTAATTAATTATTTCTCCCATTTATTTTTGTAGGAATGCATCGACATTGATAACCATAGTTATTTAGTTAAAATAATATTTGTTAACAACTCTGCATTCTTTTTCAGATTGACATTCTTGCCTTTGATAAGTCTGACATACTTAAACATGGAGAGAAACAACTTGAAAGTGATATCATCGAACTTATTTGAAAATAATAGACAAAGATTATCAATATTATTTGCGTACAACGAACTTGATTTTGAAAATAATGTATTGTTTAATAACTCGTGGATAATTAGAAGGAATTCCCCGTTCATTCATACTCATAATTTACAGATGCTCAATTTAAGTCATAATCTATTTAAAGATGTATTTATTGATTGGTGGGTTAATGGCCACGAGAATATTGACCTAAGTTTCAATCTTATAAAAAATCTATGGGTATGTAGTTAACATTTATTACTAAAAAATAATGGTAATAGGATAAAGGAACTAAGAACCAACAGTGGTAGACGCCAGCAACCATAACAGCTGTTGCACGGATTGGCCGGCTCGCCCGGTGTAATACCACGACCAGAAGAAGACAAGAGTGATGTGGAAGTAATTCCGCGTATCGTCTGATAAGAGTGGTGCCGGAGGCCTAATTGTAATCCTCTTTCCCTTCCCACACTTTTCTTATAAGGAAAGAATGGGTAGGGAAAGTGATTCTGGCAGAGAAGGGGACGCATAGGGAATGGGGATATGCTCTTTTTGGTTGTCTCCTTCTCCGTCAATTAAAGGTGGGCAACTCATCTGCAATAGCGGATGTCTATGGGCAGCGGTCGCTTCGCTATTTTAGCGAATTCAGGTGGCCACTTGTTCGTTTGCCGCCTTTTAATATATAAAAAGGACATGTTTGATGTTTTCATATTGTTTTAGGGTGATGGTGAACGTGAATTTTCTCACTATTACAAAATAATAAAAACGCCAATCAAAGAAATTTGGATCGGAAATAATAATTTAAGTTGTGGATGTCATAATTTATGGTTTCTTGATTACATACAAGCTCATTGGAAGACCAAGGTTTGTTAGTTAAATTTACATATTTTTATAGAAATTAAGACGATTTTTGTATAGTACAATTTTAATTGAATTTTTGTTTCAGATACCAGATATTGATTTCAAACATTGTCCAATGTGGTCCACCCGTGTAGTATGCTACATAGCATTTTACGTCATTATTTCAATAACAGCATTATTATTCTTTATGGCAACGCTAGTAATCATTTCATATTTTATTTACAAGAAGAAATTCCATGAGCTTTTAAAAAGAATTTGTTCAACTATATTTAATGGCAATTTTAAAAATGAAGAAAACAAAATTGCACTAAAATATTCCATAGCTGACGAGGAATTTGTCCTAAAAGAGATCGTACCCGGATTACAAGATATTAAAAATGTAAAACTGCTTATGAAACCAATCAGCGATTTGAATACCAAAAAGTCTTTTATGAAAATTTTGAAAAGGAATGAAAGCGAAAAATACGTCACCGTTGTAATATTTTCCCCGAATTATTTGATGACAACGTACAGTAAAGTTAATATTAAAAAGATACGCGGGGAGATGTTGAAAGCAAGAAATACAATTTACATATTTGTCGACACCGGCCCTGACAATTCTATTTTCGCTTTCCTAAAGGATCAACGTGACACACGAGTATCTGTATTGTGGAACGAACTCTATTTCTGGGATAAAATTATCGATTTCGTAACAAAATATTCGAGACATCGCAGATTCGGTTCTAAAACAAGAAAAGATCAAGGAAAAAACAATCTTGTTAAAGAAATTAATAAATTTAAATGTAAATATACACCGAAAATGTCTTTTATGAAACTATCAGAGTGGCCTCAAGCTGATACTTTCGAAACGTTTGCGCATAGCCAAGTTTAGTACGAGTAATTCTTTTATTGAGGCAAAGACTGAAATATATGCCCTAACTCCCATAGTCTAAGTCTAAGTGCTAAGATCGTGTTATGTAATAAAATTATCACGTTACATGTTACAATATAATTCTAAGCACAATAAAATATGTAGTCTTTTTCAAAATTAACTTTTTATAAAAAAAATAATAAAAAAAGTCGTTTGCTAATTCGCATGTAAACAATAATTTGTTACAGCTGCATGAGTGTAAAACATTATATGTATATACGATATATTCAATAATTTTCTAATTCTTTCAATGTATTACTTCAAAGAAGTCTATATTTATTTCTAGCGTAGGTCATATAGTTACTTTGAATAATAATATCTTAATCTTGATTTTGATTCCAGCTTATTGTTAAATGTTGTCAAAAATGCTTTAAGAATAAATAATCACATTAACCAATGGCGACTAAACTTATTTAACCTAAGTGTCCTAAAATTAACTTTTAAAGTACAATTTTCTGATAGTATG
>JAAOEG020000032.1:3056527-3069363 GCA_011763625.2 Papilio bianor | reverse complement strand
GACGGAGTCAAGGGCGACAGCTAGTTAATAATATAATTGATAGAAGCATCTTGAGAAATTCTAAAATAGCTAAAATCCATAATTACTAGGAGTGCTACTCGTCGTTGTGAGTCCTCGCTCGTTCTTCTCTTCACATAAAAAAAAATGTGTGTTACCATGTAATAAATAAAATCTAATTACATCTCGGTATTTACCCTTTGAGTTGCGTATGTGTCAACGGTAATAGAATATTAACATTTCTACCCTTACTGGGATATCCTAGAATATATATTTTAATTAAAATTCGTCGGCAATACCAGAACCCTAGATAACTCGAGGACCTTTATACAACGATGTAAATAAGTTTTTTTTCCATATTCACTAACTAAATATAGTAAGGAACATTTCAAAACAATTCATTTACGTTTATCTCGACTCAATTCCATCTGATCTTACTACAGAGTACAAGGTCATTTGCTCAATAAAATAAAGTACACGAATTGAGATATTGATGCTGGGAATAAAAGTAAGCACATGTGTATTTATTTAGAGTGATTGGTTATATAATCAATACACTCAACTGTGTTTTGTCATTTGTTCCTATTTTATTAATTTGAGAAAAAAACATTTAAAACTAATGTCTGTCTTTTTTTTGTGACTGACTTGTTACTGTTTGCCTTGAAGAGCCATTTACAGCTTCAACGGGTTTGAGACACCTGAGCGCATATGGCGATTAGCCTAAACCTCGTTTAAGAGCAAGTAGCCTTAAGGGCTTCGTCAGGAACCTCGCTCGGGCCACTACCTTCTTATTGTTACCGGATTGGGAGGCCGCCGAGCTCTTAAATCGCTTCGGTGGACGCTCCATGGAGTGACTGGGCTCAAGGGTGTTATGTCTGTCCTAATAAACCGGGACTATGTTGGCCCAGCTCGGGATACCGCGACAGACTGCCTGATTGGGATTGTGGCGCACAGGGCGTACGGTCACATCTATATATACATGTAAACATTCGCATTTATAATATTAGTAAGATTTAAAGTTAAAAATTAGAAGTGAAACTAGTTTTAACTTAATAATTATTTATCTATCTAGCTTTAAAAGTGTAAAGCGTTTCTTAGAATGTTATATATGAAATGGACTTCCATTTTAAATAACTTTATTATCGTGTTCTATTTATTTGCACATGCTGTGTGTGATTATTCCAAATAAATATTGTTACAACGGAAATATGATTTAAGCTTTGTTTGAATGATAAATATCGTTTTGTAATACTTAAAATGTAACTTAAAATATGCGGGTTGTTGCGTTTTATTTTAATCTTTTTATAGATTTTATGTATTTTTTTCTGATTTAAGAACGTCGGTGACTCACGGGCCAAGCATTTGACTTGTAATCTGCTGGTTCTGGTTTGAATCCCGCCATGTACCAATGTTTTTTTCGATTTTCGAATTTCATATGTATGTATATATATATGGTTCAACCTGCAACATTTGTGAAGAAATTCAAAGATAAGTGTGAAGTTAACCAACCCGCATTGGGCCAGCGTATATGGCATAGTCACCCCTGACTTAGGCTAGGCTCCGAGCTCCTTAGTGGGGACGTATAGTGAACTAGTGATATCTTTTTCAAAACCTACTATAACCATTCATCCATCAGCTTAGTCAGGCCTTAGTCAACCACGCTTGCCCAATGCGGGTTGGTTGACTTCACACACATCTTTGAATTTCTTCTCAGATATGTGCAGGTTGCATCACGATGTTTTCCTTCACCGTAAGAACTATTGATAAATTTTTACCTTACTTTACAAAACTTGACCTGATGTCAATATTGATTGCCAATTCTACCGTTAAAATACAATAGAAAACACACAATCTTTTTCTCTTTCATAAAAATCTTTGTATTGTAAAAAAGGTGAATAGAAACAGAATGAACCGACAGTCGCAGCGGCGCTTCGTATTTAAAATGAACAACTTATTTCTTTTTCATTTCACTAACGATGATTGATGTTTTAAATGTGAGCACTTATAGCTTCGCCATGCATTAACAAAATGGAAACCATTACTGTAAGTTTCCACTGTCGAAAAACTTGAATATAAACATTTTAACATCTCTAACAATCCCTTTGGAAAAACAGCAACATCGATATGTTAGGCAGGGAAATTTATTTGTGCTTGCGAAGCTTGTGATTAAAGTAGATTTTACTCTTTTTTTTATTGACGTCCTTTTGTAAAAATATTTAAGGCTATTTTTAACCTTCGTCCATGTAATTACCTCTTTGAATCAGTTTAATTAGAGCTAGAATTTTAAAGGGAAGTTAAGAAAAAAAATCTTTTGTTCGTTCCAAATTCAAAATGTATTTTCGTTTGCTCCGAACAAATGCTGCCATGAATAATCAGACTTATCGTTGGTTTCTGAGAGCAAATACCCCATTTAAAACATGTTAGCTTGTTTTGTGAAAAACGACGACGATGACGATATGTTTCATACAGAGATATTGGTTTTAGAAACTAACGGTTAATGTCACCTTTGTTAATACCTATGGTTAAGAATTTATTTATTTCCTTAATAAGAATTATACAAATTCACTTACTTAAGGAACTTATACATTTAAATTATATTACAAGCGTACTTTAACATAAAAGTTAACAAAATGAAGTAGTAATCTTCAATACAAACAAATGTCTGGCTATTAAGTGACATGGATTTATACTGGTAAAGTGTATTTCACTAGATGTGGTATGCATTATAACACTATGATCACTGGTAGCAATTGTAACACATTTATCTTTTAGAATTGAACATATATAACATACGTATAAATGTATCACGTTTTATTTTATACCTTCGTGTCTTATTCAAATATTTGCTTAATACTTGCGAAAACGAATTCGTAAAGTCATATTTAAGTATGAGTCTCGTAGACAATGCATACGATTAGCGATATCGCTAGTATAATCGACAAAATGTATAGGAATCGTGACTAGAACGTGACATATCGAAAGAAATTGTCAGTTCTATATATTTTATAAATTTATTATAAAATTGCTTCGGAGTCGACTTTATCTAGGGGTCTGTAGGTGTACTTTATGCCCATTTGCGTTGCACAAACCTCATGCAAATTTTGTGGATGATATTACACGAATATCGGTGATAAGCCCTCTGTTGTGTAAAACATACGCTTTAGAAAACTAAAAATACCTACAATATTAAGGTTTAAATATAGTCAAACGAACTGTTATAAATCAGTATAATACAAGCAATAAACGCAGTCAGCACTTTTGAAGTGACGCTGTTTTATCATTGTTCTATTCGGCATTTTTGTTTACTTAATTAATCGAATTCGTTATACAGTCAGTCTTGTTTGAATACTCGCAGGGTGCGATACGCTCGGGATTCGGTGACCATAAAACATTTATTGTAATAACTAATCAAGTGTTCAGTGTACTTTGGGTTTTTGTTTTAAAAAATCATCGAAAGACGGCCGCCTAACAGAACGAAAAAGCTAAACGTTAAAACCCTAGTCGTTTTATATTTTAACGAGTAAAAATATAAGACGTTTGTGTTTAGATAACCATCAATAATATATAAAGCATTTAAAAATAAAGAAACAACAGTTTGCAGTAGAAAATTCTATCTATTCAATATATCCTTGTGAGTTTATAGCAATTACTAAAACATTAAACGAATTCAGGGATATTTAAAATTTACCTAATACTTTAACGAAGTTCTCAGACACGCAAGTGAAATTTGTTTTACCAATATTGAACTCGCTTCAAACGAAGGAGATAAGCAATAAGATCAAGTGTTAGCGAATCACTCGAAATTTTGGTATTAACCTTTAAGAATATTTGAGAATAGAGTAATTTTCTATTTGGGTTATTAAGATTTTTTATTAAAAAAGTAGTAAATAGATGATAAAGGCATAATTAACATTATGTCACCGTTGTGACATGTGACTAATATTATAAAGGCGAAAGCTTGGAAAACTTTTAACAGTGGTAGAGCCCGCTTTGACATCTTCGCACGAATAGGCCGGCTCGTCCGGTGTAATACCACGACCACAATGACGACAGGCCTGAAGTAGAAGCAATTCCGCGTTTTGTCCGATGAGTGTGCGTTCAGTAGGCCTAATAGGAGTCCTCTTCCCCTCCCCACCCTTATCTTTGAAGTAAAGGATGGGAAGGGAAAGTGGATTTCACGGAGAAGGGGATGCATAGGGAGAGAAGCTTCTCTTTTAGTGCGTCTCCTCCTCCGTCGACTAAAGGTAGGCTACGCATCTGCAATTGCGGATGTCTATGGGCTATGGTCGCTTCGCTATTTCAGCGAATAGGTGGCCGCTTGCTCGTTTGCCACCTTGTATTATAAAAAAACTGTATAACTAACTAGGGTGACGCATCTACCCGAAGTGAGCCTTGGATTCCAACAACAAAAGGCTGGACGTATGTTAGAAGGAATCTCCAGTGGTGTAAGAAAAAGAAATATTTCCTACTTTAAATTCTTTATTCACTTTCTTTACAATTTATTGTTATTAGGACACGCACACGTTCGATGACAGTTCAAAAGGAAGAGAAGAGGAAGTAACAAGTTGCCACCGATTATAAATCAGATAGATAAAAATACAGATTGGTAATCTTTAACATCCAGAACGACACGTGTCAGATTGAAATTAGTAATTAACACACGTGTCAGTTAGTAACTAGTAGTGATAGTTTTAGAACATTATATGGAAAAACACATAACCTACAAGTTTTGTTTTTTAATTCCGCGCAGACAGAATCGCGATAAAAAGCTAGTTATGACATAAAATAAAGATATTTCTCTCTTGACCACTTTTTTGTACATTTTTCTTCAATACATGATTCTGGACAGTTTTTTCAGAGCAGTGGAGAATAAATCTTAGATTCGAATGTAGTCTGCTAATAAAAACGTCACAAATTGAAATTTTAATGAAAACCGACCTAACTTTTGTTTTAGCTTTTTCATTCTTGGCTGAAATTCAATCGTGGGGTTACGGTCAACACAGAGAGGCATTATTGAGACTTGGCAATTTAATCTAAGCTCCAGTCCAGATACTATTCTTTTTTCAAATGAAAATCTCTCACGGCCGAATAAAATTGTGGTTGACGATTTCACGGCAATCTATACATATAATAAAATTGGAGTGTCTGTTTGTAATATTGAAATAACCGTTTTTTCTACATGTATACGAATATATATACGGTACTAACACCAAAATAACATTTTTTAAAATTTTTGTCTGTCTGTCTGTCTGTCTGTTTGTTGCGGCTAATCTCTGAATTGGCTGGACCGATTTTGACGAAACTTCTATTGATAGGTAGCTGATGTAATAAGGAGTAACTTAGGCTACGTTTAATTAAGAAAAAAATCTTTTATTTTAGAAAGAAAAAAGCGCGGACGGAGTCGCGGGTGACAGCTAGTCTTTAATAATATGCCTACTACGTGTACTTTGTTTTAGCAAAGCTACAAGGGATATTTTCATTGTTCTGATTTCTTAATGTTCGTTAAAAAGTTTTTCTAAAAATACGGGCTTTTTCCGGTGACTTCGCGTGGAATTGAAAAAACGAGTAAATAGCCTATGTATTCTCCCAGACTATTATGTATATCTGTGCCATTCTGGAGTTACCTTCTAAAAAACATCCATCCATCTAATGTGGTTTATTTTTTAATATTTTCAGTTTTTAGTTCTAAAAGGAAAATAATAATTTATCACTGTCTAATATACTTGAGAATAAAGGATATTTGAAAAGAAACCTACAGAGATAAATTTCCATTAGATAGTAGCGTGCAATATTCGTAAGAACGTCTGAAAATACTATAAAAAATTAAAGCAACTCTGATATCTTATCAATAAAACTCCGTAATTAATTAAATAATACGTATCACTACATAGTGTAAAACAAAGTCGCTTTCTCTGTCCCTATATCCCTATGTATGCTTAAATCGTTAAAACTACGCAACGGATTTGGATGCGGTTATTTTTAATAGATAGAGTGATTAAAGAGGAAGGTTTATATGTATAACATCCAATAAATAGTGGAGAAATACTGTTATTTTTGAGGTTTCTAATGTGTTGTCGTAAATAATTACATTTTTTCTGCTTACATTGCAATGAACACAGGCTGAACCCTACGAGATTTATCAAATTTATACCCGTGCGAAGCCGGAGTGGGCCGCTAGTTTATAATAACTAACGCTTATATCAAACTCTAACATGGACCAAGAAAGAGAGAGATATAAGGTTGGACATTGAGAGGTATATTCTTACGTCAAGCGTTCCGTTTCTCTCAGTAACAATAGTCAATTTATTTGACAAAAAGAAGAAATACAACTAAAAGAGAAATTTATATTTCCCTTAGCAACATTTGCAATCTGAGCATGATGAAACGTTTTAAGTTAAAAGTTACAATTATGAACTTTTCTGAAGTGTAATTATGGCCCTTCTCATTTGTTACTCGAATTTCTTACGAAATGGACTTAATGAAGTTCACTCACTCATTAACCATAGTAATATTTACAAGTTAACGAATGGATTTATATACATTTTATGGCATTTCTTATAAATCATATTCGATTTGAAATTATACATCTACGAGCTGGCGCCTGCGACTCCGACAGCGTGCAATTAAAAAAATTGTATCCTGTGTGTTATGTCCTCCGTAGAGCTGTTCTGGAGAGACCTTCAAACAAACATCCATCCATCCATAAATCCATCAAAACCATCGCATATAAAATAGTATGTTGAGTTTCAAGAAAGAAGTAACAAACGCCACATAAATGTATACATCATCTACATTTAACTTACAATAAAATGAATAAATATATATAAGTATATAATATACACTTCGCTTTCCTTAATGAGAAACAATTCGTATTTTGTTTTTCTCAAAATGTGGCCAAAGAACTCCAGCTTCCTCTCCTTTATTGAATTTAACACTTCTGACTTTTTCTTCATGCTACCATATAAAAATAAAAATAAAGATAAAAAATATAGGGTTTGTTTGGTAATATTATCTATATACATATAATCAAATTGGAGTGTCTGTTTGTAATATTGAAATAACCGTTTTTTTACTACATGTATATTAATATAATATACGGTACATACACCAAAATAACATTTTTTACAATTTTTGTCTGTCTGTCCGTCTGTTTGTTCCGGCTAATCTCTGAAATGGCTGGACCGGTTTTGACGGGACTTTTATTGGCAGGTAGCTGATGTAATAAGGAGTAACTTAGGCTTAGTACCTTCCGTGTATCTTAGGTTTCTTTTATTTTAGAAAAAGAACGCGCGGACGGAGTCGCAGGCGATAGCAAGTCTTTAATAAATGAATAGATACAGTACCTAATGATTCAAAATTTTTCTCCCAGTGCAAATCGAGACTGCACGTCATTCTGTAATTACTTTAAAATGAAACAGAATACAACATCAACGTATTTGTTTCTCTTCTATTTATATATTACTAATTAACGCTAACATCTGGGTTTAATTATTGATAATTATTTCGTTAATTACACTAATTAAGTAATCATGGTTCGTCAGTTTAATGACAACTCGGTCGTCAGATGATCCTTATTAGCGTAACTACAACTCTACTAGCCGTCGCCCGCAACTCCGTCCGTACGTAATTATAATAAAACTTTGTATCCTATGTGTTATTCCAGACTATATTCTATATCAGTTAAAAATTCATTAAGATATTATGTTAAACCGTTGCGAAATTAGCGAGTTAATGACAAAAGAATATATAAATAATAATAATATAAAGAAAGTTTTAATAAGTTAATTGACAAAAGAATACTTATTCCTCTGGCACCGTAACCGCTAGATGGCGTTGAAGAAGCTAGATTTTGAGTTTTTTTTACAAATAATTTTTAATTTTTCGTAAAAACATTTTTTTTTTAATAAAAAGTATCCTATGTTACTTCTAATACTTCTAAGAATATGTGTACAAAGTTTCATGATGATTGGTTGAGTAGTTTTCGCGTGAAAGGGTAACAAACAAACTTACTCGTACATTCACATTTATAATATTATATAGTAAGGATGACGTAAAAATTTCTGAACATATTTTCAGTAATCAAGTTTTGTGTAATTTATATTAATTTTGTAATTCTTAGACTAGTTTTAAGTATATTTAAATTCACCTATTAATTATTAAAAAACAGCCAATGTTATTCTATTACGTTTTGGCTTGAATTCAATTTTGAAATTAGGATCAACAACGAAGGCAAGAAAATTTATTACGGTCAGTCAAATTAAACTTCGGTAGAGAAACTAAAGGTTTTTTCAGAGCCGTAAACCCCAAGGTTAGGAAGAATAAATTTGGATAGAATTAACGCAGATTTTTTCTGCATTTCTAAACTGAATAAACAGCCTGCAATGATGAGAAGTAACGATTTGTATGAAATAAATACTTATCAATTATTAACATAAAAAACAAAAAAGTATGTTTAGTAGACACTTTTAACTACTTACAAGTATTTTTGCTCATGACTTAATCCACACAGAATTTTAAAAAAAAACTTAATATCCCATGTGTTCTTCCAGAAGATGTTCTATATCTATGCCAAATTTCATCGAATTCCGTTTAGCCGTTATGAAGAAACCTTCCCAAATCCATACTTCCAACATCCATCTAAATATTGGTATTTACAACAAGTAACATTTTTAATTTAAACAAGATATAGGTAAAGTATGACTGATAGACATTGATAATTATTAGTTTTAGAAAGAGAAGGAGTTGTTAACCGCTCACTGCATGAATTGTGAAGATGTTAATCTAAGGTATATTTAAGGAAATGTGTATGTCAAAAATAAAATAATTTAATATTCGGTATTGTATAAAAAAATATTTTTCGAACGAAAAAAAAAACAATAACATATCAAAACCACCAACAGCAATAGATAAGGGGTCAACAAACCATTCAATGTTACTATTAGTTTGATCTCAGACTACTCTAATATTGTACAAAAATATAAGAGAAAATTAACAAAATCTTTTGTATACTGTATCCGTACTCTTTAAGGTAATCTAGTATTCATGATGGGACCTTTGTCTCAAACAAAGGGATAATTCAATTTTATGTCTGCATCGCTAGCAAGGACGATAAGTCTTACAGTGAAGTGTGTAGGTGTCAACCAGTAAAGTGGATGGTCTAGGTCATTTATTTTGTAGGATACAGTATCTTTTCTTACCTAGGATTGAAACAAATCGTAGATAGAGATAAAAAATACCGCAATCTTTGTACTATAGATTCATAGATACGGTTAATAGATTTTATATTTACACTTTTTGAGATGTCGTGAGTTGAAAATGATAAATATTTTTTCGGTATCTGAAGCAGAAATTGGATTACAATTTATAGTGGTAGTTACTGTTGATGATGTCGCCGGATGGCCAAAAAACCATTATATAATTTACAAAAGTATATTTGCTCATGTACACAATAATAAATATTAAAAATATAAATGTACGCGTAAACTAACAAACAATGAACATAAGATGGCGGGCGAGATCGAGCACGAAATCGGCGTGGAAACGAGGTAGCAGCGGTAAGGCGATTATTTGAAATAGCGGCCGGCGCGGACGCTTGTCTTGCACGGTCGTTGTGCATCGCTTCCGCGGCGGGGCGCTGCATGGCCCGTTCGCCTTATTTATATACAACTTTAATGTGTTTGTCCGTTTAATACTATCATGTCAATACATAAAAATGTGCAAGTATATATAAAAGTAATATAATCAATAAATGTAGGGCAGATTAAATAAAATAATAATAAGTACACTAGAAGTTAATAAAAAAGATATAAACCATAAATCTACATACATTTCTACACTGTATTCGATTTAAAAGAGAAAAAAATCACAACTGTTAATTAAATGATGCGTTTGCATAGTTAAGCTGATGGAATGACATCTTATATTTTTAATGAACGCAAGTTCTGCGCCACGTATGATACCTTTATATGAAGAATATTACACAGCATTTCATATAGTAATTAAAAACTTTTCCACGCATTGTACTCTTAGCACTCGGGATTACGAATGTCATTGTTATATAAAAGACAGATGTGTTTATAAAAACTTTCGCATTTTCATCTACAATGATGATACTGTATAATTTTAATTGATGTCAATATAATGAGAGATAATTTAACAGTGGTAGACGCCAGCAATATCAACATCTGTACAAATTGGCCGGTACGCCCGGTGCAATAACACGACCACTCAGAAGACAGGCGTGCAGTGGAAGTATTCCGCGTATAGTCTGGTGAATGTGGGTTCCGGAATCCTATTATTAGTCCTCTTTTACATCCCAATAATTTCTTATATGGAAAGAATGGGAAATGGAAGTCGAGTTGATGGCGGTAGGGACGTATGATGCCTATGTGTAGCAGTCACTTAGCTATTTCAGCGATTTCAGGTGGCCGCTTGCTCGTTTACCACCTTGTAATATTAAAAAAAAAACGTTCTCTTTCTGTGCGTCTTATTAGGAACCGTGGGTCATTTAAAACAAACCTTTGTCTGCTGCGAAATTTATATAAAATTGAACAGGTTACAGACTTACTACTAACGACTATCGGACTACACTGTTACGTCATGTGCGTAGCCTTTTATAATATCGGAACCGATGGGGGTTATTTATGATCTAGCTCTTTATATCAATACTAACTTGTCCTTATGGACTGTTAATTAAGAGACTGTTATCAGTCTCTTCCTCCGTCTGTTAAAGATAGGCAGCGCATATGCAATTGCAGATATTTAAAGACAGCGATCGCTTAGCTATTTCGGCGAATTTAGGTGACTGTTTGTTCCATTGCTACTTTAAAATATTAAAAAACAGTGATATAGTTACAATCTTTTAATAGAGGTCGATACGAAATGGACAAAAATAAATTAGACTTCTACGTAATTACAAACTGTTTTGAATTGTTTTAATAATACGACACATGGAGTTATTTTAGTATACATTTTTAATTTGTCTGTTCGATGAAAAATTAATATTTATTTATAGTTCGTTCTCAAGGATTTTTTAATGATGTTCAAGAAACGTAATACAGTAATTCATTTACATCGGTTATATAAAAAAGTGATGAGCGTACATCCTCTTACGTTAATAAAATTAGGCTGCGTAAAATCAGGATTTCCAACATTTTCTCGCAACCTTGTGACTACCTCGTTAGAGTAATACGGTAAATTTTAAAAACAAACCTTCCTAAGATTTTTATTTTAACAAATTTAAGGCTACAAAACGGTTGAGAGTTTTACACAATTCCTGTTCCAGTAATCGATAAAAATAAAAGCATAATCTGGAACAATGTTTCACTTAGGATTTAACTTTTAATATGCAGATTTTTTATTATCAAAATAACACTGCATATGCATTATATATGCATGATGTAAGTTAAACAGTGGTAGAGCCCGTTTTAACAACAACGCACGAATACGACGACTCGCCCGAGGTAATACCACGACCATGATCACACAGAAAACAGGCGTGAAGTGGAATTAATTCCGCGTTTCGTGCTAATACTAATCCTAATCCTCTTCCCTTTCCACCCTTTTCTTATGAGGAAGGTATAGAAAGGGGAAGTGGATTTCACGGAGTAAGAACGCTTAGGTAGAGGAAGTATTCTCTTTCAGTTCTCCTCCTCCGTCGATTAAGGGTAGGCAATGCATCTGCAATTGTAGATATCTAAGGGTAGCGGTCACTTCGCTCTTTCCGCGATTCAGGTGGCCGCATGCTCGTTTGTCACCTTGTAATATAAAAAAAAATTATTGTTTTAAGTAACTACTATAATGAAGTCCAATAACATTTTATAATAAGCTTTTATCTATTCGGTTTAATCTTTAGCTATAGCGAGCATTTTAACGTCGAACATGCTTTAATCGAGGTAACCGATACAAAAGCGCGCAAACACTTTAAAAATTTGTATCAGTAAAAAATGTTAAACATTTTTAACGCTCCGTTTTATTTTTTACTTCTAATATTGATAATTTTACCAAATATTTTGTGAATAGCTCTAATAATATCGGTTAGGGTTACAATTTTAGGCCGTGCAATGAGTGGCGAACACCCTATTTTGTATGCGTTTATTAAACAGTGCCATTCTTCGTTCGCACACAAAGTTAGAAAGGTAACAAGTGTAGACGTTTAATAATAAATGCAATGAAATACCATCTAAAATGCATTAATATATGAATTCACACTTGTGTTATAAATACGGAAGTTTAGTTGTATGTGTAGATTTATAGATAGTTTGAAG
Organism: Papilio bianor; assembly: GCA_011763625.2. Lineage (NCBI taxonomy): Eukaryota > Metazoa > Arthropoda > Insecta > Lepidoptera > Papilionidae > Papilio > Papilio bianor. The sequence continues at coordinate 3,057,100 of JAAOEG020000032.1, read as the reverse complement.
GTATGTATCTCCAGAACAGTTTGATGTAATTCGGTATCGATGCAGGATATAGTCTGGAAGAACATATAGTCTAATAGCTAAGTTATATTTAATAAGCACAAGCAAAAGCTAGTATAAAATAAAATGTATCTGAAACCATTTTTCAAACCAAAGGATTTAATAAAACAAATCTGTTTGAATTTACATAAATTCATGTGCAGTTAAACATTTTGTTGACACAGCGGATGAAATTCATAGTTCGGGAGGCAGTCGTTTTTGGGTCACACGCTTTATTTATGCACGAACAGTCTCCCATGCTTTGGTTAATTATGACATTGTTGGCCGGAAATTTAATACCGAATCCATTAAAATTTTGATGAGGATTCAGCGATGTTGTATTGCCTACTAAATATAGTTCAATGTTGGGTTTATTTGTTTTACCAATGTGTGTTATATTTACATGTAAATATTTAACTTAAGGTTTATATTTAGAAACAGAAACATATGTATCTAATGTTCACTACATAGTATAAAACCAAGTCGCTTTCTCTGTCCCTATATCCCTATGTATGCTTAAATCTTTAAAACTACGCA
>JAAOEG020000032.1:2761662-2772660 GCA_011763625.2 Papilio bianor | reverse complement strand
GAAGTGTACGGATTTTTATTTTAATAACAATGGTTTAGACTACCTTTATATTTCCATGACCTCAGTACTCTAGTTTAGAAAATTAAAAACGCATGAATTATTAAGAACAATTTTAAATAGGAGAACGGTGGCCTAATACTAGTCCTCTTCCTCTTCCCACCCCTTTCCCATAAGAGAAGGATGGAAAGAGGAAGTGGACTTCACAGAGGAGATATTAGTTATATTATTGATATTTCCTCTTCATATGTGTCTTACATATGAAGAGGAAATATTCTTTTTCAATGTTTCTCCTCCTCCGTCGATTACAGGTAGGCAACGTATCTGCAATTGCGGATGTCTATGGCCAACGGTCACTTAGCTATTTCAGTGATTTTAGGTGTCCGCTTGCTCGTTGGCCACCTTGTATTATAAAAAAGAATATATAAAGAACTTTTAAATCATAAATATTTGGTACATTCAATTTATTTGAGATCTTGTATAAAGCCCGATGTACACAAGGCAACAAATAGAGGCTCCGATACCAGCCGACTTTATTCTATAAACTACTTACACAGTTCGCCTACATTTTATTATTTTGTCGCCGAGACCAATCGCTACCTGTTTGTCTAGATTAGCGTGAACATTTATGTGTAGTAAGCTTGTAGTGACGAATAGAGGACTCGTACATATTTCAATATTGTATTGCAGGAATCACATGCTATGCGATACTCGCGACACAAGTATCCGATATTTTTTATTAAAAATGTATGTACACTTGTGTACGACGGGCCTAAAACGTAGGCAAGGCATCTGCTACTTCCAAACTGGCTACGATCTTTCGTCCGCGCATCCGCCTCAAAAATAAATCCTAATTAGTAGACTTTGTGTACTTTTTTTATATATTACAAGGTGGCAAACGAGCAAGCGGCAACCTGAAATCACCGAAGTAGCATAGTGACCGATGCCCATAGACATCCGCAATTGCAGATGCGTGGCCTACCTTTAATCGACGGAGGAGGAGACGCACTGAAAGAGTTTATTTTCTCTTCCTATGCGTCCTCTTCTCCGTGCAATCCACTTCTTCACATACTTCTCATATAAGAAAAAGGTGGGAAGGGGAAGAGGACTAGTATTAGGCCTCCGGAACGCACACTCATCAGACGAAACGCGGGATTACTTCCACTTCACGCCTGTCTTTTGTGTGGTCGTGGTATTACACCGGGCGCGCCGGCCCATTCGTGCGAAGATGTTAAAGCGGGCTCTACCACTGTTGAAGTCTTCCAGACTATGTTAAATATCTGTGTCAAATTTCAACGATATTAGAAAAGCTAGAGATACCTTTTAACAAACATCAATCCGTCCAAACTTTAACATTTATAACATCAATAAAATATAAATGAGTAGTGATCATTTGGAAATTTAAGGGATTAGTTTATTAGCTTGTATTATAAAAATATGCTATTTAAAACTTGAGTAACTGTAATGTAATTTTACGACTAGGAATATTAACCACTACCATGTTGTTACACAAAAAAGTGTAGAATCTCAAAATGAAAAAACTTTATTAAATACCACAACCTTACTTTGTTCCGGGAAACAATATATTCAAAGAATACTAAAAATAAACTTTCATTACAATAAAGGGCTGCTGAGTACTATTTATTAACAATATAAACACATCAAAGTAATGTTATACGTGAACAACAAAACATCTTTATTCACGAGACGTTTCCTTTTTTCATTTCCCTTTATACGGCATTCAGCAATGCTGAATGATTGCTGCGCTTGCAAAAGGCCACACTTTTTCTTTTACGTACGATGAGTACTATTTTCTTTTACTTTGTTGACAATTTTATTTTCACCATTTAATTGTATTGCAATGAATGTAGTGTTTTTTTAGGAATAATAAATTACTTTGTTTATAATATAAGGGGCGGCAAACGAACAACTTGTCCTTTAAATTCGCCGAAACAGCGAGGCGACCGCTTCCCGACATCCGCGATTACATATGCACAGCATACCTCTAATCGAAGGAGTAAGAAATACACAAAAAGAGAAAGTTTCCCCTTTCTTAACCTTCCTTCCGCCGTCAAATCTATTTCCTCTTCCCATCCTTTCCATATAAGAAAAGGGTGGGAAGAGAAAGATGACTAAAATTAAGCCTCCCCTCTTGCACTCATCAGACGAAACGCGGAATTACTCCTATTTCATGTCTGTCTTCTGTGTGGTCGTGGTATTGTACCGGGTGAGCCGCCCCATTCGTGCAACAGTTGTTTTTGTTAGGGTCTACCACTGTTAAAGAATTAATCTTATTATATATATAAAAGAAAGTCGTGTTAGTTACACTACTTATATAATAACTCGAGAACGGGTGTACCGATTTGGCTGAAATTTGGCGGGGAGGTAGCTTAGAACCCGGAAACGGACATAGGATACTTTTTACCTCACTTTTTAAATAATTTTCTACGGTTTCGTCAAAAATAAATATAGTCAGTTTCTATTAAACGTAGTATTACAAAAACGCATCTGACGGAATAACAAAACACAAATGACAGAAATCAATAATCAGTAATAATATACTAAGTTTTTCTTTATTCCACGCGGACGAAGTCGCGGGCAAAAGCTAGTAATTTATAAAACCTTAGTTCGCTTATTAAAAATAAATGTATTCTTATAAGAAACATATTGATTTTAAAGATGACATTTTGTTATGCAAATCGACATAGTGCCAAAGGCTCTGAAAATCAGCTGCATCATTCTTATACAAAAATACAAGCCTTGCTCTTTTTTCTTCATCAAGATAAGGACAAAACAAATTACTGCTAACGATGTTTAAAAAAATCTGAAATGGATTAAAGATTTGTTTTTGAAGGGGAATCTTGTTAAATGTTTAAGAAGCACTAAAAATTAGCTATTTAATATATACCTTACTCTATGTTACCGAAATAAATTATAAGATAGATCTTATAGAAAGTAATATACAGCAATTAAAAAAAAGTTTAAAAAATAGTAATTGGATTTATTATAATTTAATTCACTTGAAAATGTATTTATCAAATTTAACAATAAGTACGATCAAATGAAAAAAATATGTATGTGATTATTTGTTATAATAAATAAAGATATTTTTTCTTCAAAACTTGGTTATATCCTACATAAGCGGCCACACACGTTTCACGAAAAATATTTCCAAGTCACGTGATGTCACGTACACGTATGTAGCTTAACTCCCTTTAACGAGCAATGAAAATATCTTGTTTGTTTATTCAATATAGGTTCGTTTAAGTTGCGGATAATACCACAGAAAAATTGTGTTAAAAGCATTGGTTTTTAATTAAACATAAAAATAATATATTAATTTTAGTTTTTGAATAAATAAAATGTTGCAATTTACTTTTCTTTTTTGTTAATAATTCTCTTTTTTCGCCTTTTCTGCCTCCAATCTTATAATGAGATCGTATGTATTGTGTGATTAGACGCTGATTTCATATTACTGCTGATTTAAAAAAATTATAAAGAAATGTTCGCTTTGATAGATTGGATAATCAATAAAGTAGTAGTAACTAAGTTACCGGGACTTTATAATTAATAATAATAACTATAGCTTACTAACTGTCGCCCGCGACTCCGTCCGCGCGGCATTAAAAAAGAACTTATTAGCCTAAGTGTTCTTTCATACTATGTTCTACATCTGTGCTAAATTTCAGCGTGATCCGTTTATCAATTTTGGAGATAACCTCCATCCATCCATGAATCTAAACAGCCGCATTTATAATAAGGAAGATCTTGCGGCCAGTTATTGCAAACATTTTTATATTAATGATAAAAAAATTCGTTGATTTCACAGAAGGAAATTAATACGTTTCTTAAAATGAGATGAAATATAAAACGCCGCGTATTCTAAGAATATAAATAAAAGAATGTCGATAAATCACGTGATCAAACCGAGCACGTGAAAGAAATATGAAAATCCATCATCTTTAAAACAATTGGTATACGTTTATTTTATACTTTTTCCTACCAAGGATTAAGTTTCTGCGATTGTTTGCAGATCTGTGTACTGTACTGTATTACTCTAAAATCTATTATTCCAATTAAGTTGAAAATGCTTCATTTATTTACGAGATTCTTTTGGGGACAGTTCGAGATACTAAAACATTATTCGTGCCATTCCATACATATTTGATAATGAACAAATGAAGATGTGAATAAGTCAGACATTATTAGTATTCCTTCTGATTAAGGTAATTGTTTTGTTTGTATATTTTATATACAGTGTTTTTTTAATTACCAGAATAAAATTAGTATTACCTATTACCTATATTGGTCATTTTTATTAAATTAAAAAATAAAAATCGACTTATTACTATATTATTACTTCTTCCAAAAACCCAACTTATTAGTAAATAGCACAAAATGTACCAGTGTACACAAAAAGATAACTCTTAAAACTCGTTTTCGCCCTGTTGTGTTCTTAAAAAGTCGCAACGACATTTACCTTTTTTTTTTTGGTTTCGGGAGGGGAAATCTTCAAAAGATACCCTGCCTTCTGGGGAAAGACAGAGTTATGTGGGGTTTGACCCACTAAAACCCCCTCGGTGGCCATCATCGAGCGCGATTTGAATGACTCGTAGAACATTAAAAAAATATTATTTCTATGTGTTAACAGGATTTTCTTAAATAGCAAGTAGTTAATAATATTTTGACAAAAAAATATGACTATATATTTAATATAGTGCTTACACTAAAAGGTAGAGGAAGACCGATGAAAGTTTGGATGGATTGTGCGCAAGAGGATATGCGTAAGAAAGGTGTGAATTCAGATATGACGGCTGATAGGGATGTGTGGAAAAGTAGTACATACTGTGCCGACCCTCCATAGGGACAAGGGCAGGTTGATGAGTGCTTACAGTTTTTTTTCTGGTAACTAATTAAAAAATAACCCTGTATTTATCGTCAAAGTAGACTAAGACGCGGGTGTTTGCCGTTGGGCCGATCGGCCCACTCGATCCATAGGATTCATACTACATTGGTAAAAATCTCATAGGGCTGAGTGACTGGTTGGCCGATCGGTATAAAACATCCAAAAGCGTTGATAAAGGTGACATCTTATCTCCGATCCGGAAACCTTGTCGGTGAGTACCATTGATCTTGTCGCTTCAGTAAATGGATGTACGTGTTCAAGCATTCATTGATAAAATTGACCGATGTCAGCAATATCGCATTTCTCAAGACGGCTTTGTCCTGAAGCAATGTAGCAAATGTGGATGATTCATTAAACAATATCTCACAGATCCCAAAACAGCGTATCTCTTTGATTTTACGAACACTTTTTGGTCTTTGAAGTTTTAAAAACGATCATTATTTAGCATTAAAATAAAACGTGCAAAAAAAGTATATCCTGTTTACCACCATCAGCTCACTGTGCGTCCCGACTGAGGGGCTCGGAGCCTACCCCAAGTTAGGGGTGACTAGGCCTTAGTCAACCACGTAGTCACAGTCTTAGTCAACCACTTAGTCAACACGCGGGTTGGTTGACTTCGCAAACATCTTTGAATTTCTGCGCAGATATGTGCAGGTTGCATCACGATGTTTTCCTTCACCGTAAGAACGTCGGGTAAATGTACATATGAAATTCGGAAATCGAAAAACATATTAGTACATTGCGGGATTCGAATCAGGACCTGCAGATTGCAATCTGCAGGTCCTGCAGTCAAGTGCTTAGCCCCTAAGCCACCGACGGCCATCCTAAATATCCTGTTTACTTTCTTATTATTAAGGAATCCGTTCTTAATTCAGTGTAGCAATAGGGACGATTTTGCAGTGTAACGAAAATAATTTGCATAAAAAATGTGAACGTCTTCAATTTACTGGAATACACGCCATTCATAAAGATTGCAAAGGTTTTCAGGGGATGTGACTTTAACTTACTTTTGGAGGTAAACTGTCAAAACATTCGTCTTAAACAAAAATATGCCTTAAAAACCCTGCTGATTTAAGCAACAATGCTATATGGAATCAACCAACTGTATTTTTGTATACTAATTTTACAAAGATGAACGACAAAATTGTTTGTTTTTTTACATTGAATGGGCTTTCGAAAGTACTTTTCTTAATATCATAAGGTGACAAACAAGAAAGCGGCCGACTAAAATTGCTGAAATAACGAAGTGACCGCTGCCCATAGACATCCGAAATGGCAGATGCGTTGCCTACCTTTAATCGACGGAGGAAGAGACGCACTGAAAAAGAATATTTCCTTTTCCTAGGCATCCCCTCCTCCGTGAAATCCACTTAACCTTCCATCCTTCTGGGGGGAGAACTAGTATTAGGCCTACGGAACGCACACTCATCAGACTAAACGCGGAATTGCTTCCACTTCACGCCTGCCCTTTGTATGGTTGTGTTATTACACCAGTCAATTCGTGCGATGATGTTAAAACGGGTTTCTACCACTGTTAAACTAATGAACAGTTTTAAAAAAAATCACTGCTGTGAATCTACACTATCCTTGGGCCATATCTTTTTTTATAATTTTGCGCGATCCAATTTGCAGGCAAAAGTACTCGTACGTAGTACTTATATTATATGTAAATGCAAAAATTTAGATGGATGTATGTTTGTTAAAAGGTAACTCCAGAACAATTTAACGGATCTTGATGAAATTTGGCACAGATAAAAACATAGTCCGTAAGAACAAATAAGCTACTTACTAAGTTTATTTTAAATATCTTGTGAACGGTGTTGCGGGCAAAAGCTAGTATAAAAACATGTAATAAAAGTCGCTGCGTGCTGCAGCAAATGTAAATTTATACCGTACAAAAAAACTATTGTAAAGGAACGGACATTACATTGTTAAAGAGTTACGTCACACAATAAATTGTTGATCAAATGGATATTAAACGGGGTTAAGTGAAAAGCGTTTTACTGACTTTCGTTTACGGATCGTTTACTAAAAGGTTTGTTGCAAGTGATACTTTCGTGTTTAACGTTCAAGCGTTTGTCTTTTAAACGCCCACAATAAACATTTCCGAATACAAGACGTGTAAGACTAAATACAACATAAAATATTACAGCATTTTTTTGTGACGGAATAGTCACAGTTTGCCTTGAAGAGGCATTTACAGCTTCACCGGGCTTGAGGAGCGCAGATGGCTTAGTTTAAACCTCGTTTAAGAGTAACTAAGCTCGAGAGCTCCTTCAGGAACCTCGGCTCGGGCCGTTACTTCGTTCTTATTACCGGATTAGTTTGGTTACATTACAGCATTCGCTTGGGTCATTATAATATCTTACCAATATTAAAAATTCGAATATTTGCATGGATGCTCTAGAGTGACTCAACATATTTCGCTAAAATTGCAGGCACAAATTTAAAACATAGTCTCAACATCTTAGGCTATTAAGTATCTTACCGGCTACTAGCAGTATATCGTACATACAAAATAAAAATAATATTTATTTTTGTATTTAAACGATATTAGAGTTATATTTTACTAAATTGTAAATTATTCAGTCATTCATTACAATATTTTTATTAAAAATCTGACAACTGTTACTTGTTTTGTTCTTGTGTGTTACGTGTTATTTAATTGATCTAATCTAAGTAACCAGTTTTTTAAATAATTTGAAAGTATTTTAATATAATTCTGAATCGCAATTGGCCGTAGCTTCAGAAAGATTGCATGCATTTTATAAAGTTGAGCGCAGACGTATTTTTCTCATGCATTTTACAACAAGCTGAAGCGATTTCAATAGAAGACGAAGGTGCATATAAAAGGGAACTTAGAAAAACTATATATTTGATCTTAAATGAAAGTTAGTATTACTCGTATGTTTAATTAATTTACTTACTAACGAATACAGGTTTCACTTTTGTGTTGATTTATACAAATCAGAATTAGTATTCTGTGTTGGAGATAAAAAAAATCCTATTTGATTAACCCCACATATGTGGTTAATCCAATAGGAATACTGGTATTGCTACAACCATGTTAATGTTTTTTTATGATTTTTAATAATACGAACACTAAGAAATAGCAAATGATTAATTTTATAAAGCCTTTTTCAAACAAAATGCACGCTAGTTTTTGAGTTTGGCTAGTACCAAAAACTACGCCTTTTTCGGACTCCCTTTTGCTAAAACCGTACGTGCAAATAAGTTTCAATGCCATTTGTACATTAACATAAAATATCCTTTTGACTTAACGCTGCAAATTTACATACGAATAAAACCTAAATGTCATTTAATTTATGCCAGCGCCTGCATGGAAGCACGATAAATTAACTTTGACTAATAAGAAACGGACTAGACAGCCGTTGTATTCAATAAGTTAAGCTATTTTTCTCGCAGTTACTGTAAATATTCACACCTCATTTGTTTATTATGCTAACAAGCAACGAGTGTAGAACCTATTCTGTTTTATATAACAGAGGGGATTGCGCGGGCTTGACAGATCCAGTCTTTTAATAGTCATAGTTTAAAGCACGTAAAATTAAGATAGATTAAATGGTATGCAGTTTTCTAAACTAGTGTTTTTACATCTCAATGAGATTTGTTTTACAAATTTCATAGAGTTTTGACATAAATTTTAAATTCTCTACGGATTTAAATGTATTGTAATTTTAAATGTATTGTTAAAATGATGCATGAAATTTAGGGAATTATAGAAAATGCTTTTCCACTTCAAATATCGAAATGAAACTCATGTTCGTTACAAAAGTCCTGTTAAAAATAAACATTTTTTTTATTAAATTTGAGGAATAAAAAACCGGGATAAGAATTCTTTAAAGCTAGAGCTTAATAAACTCGGTGTCAGGGACTTGCGTTGTAATTAGTAAAATAAGTAATTAAAGTTCGCATCTTCTTTAAGCATTTTTTTCAAGTATTATATTTTTAAAATAAAATTATATATAATTAGGTTTGCACATCATAAAATATAAGGTTCTGAAATATTTCTATAGATATGTTATGTAATTGTTTCCGTGTTGTAATAGAAAAAAAAGGATTAAAAAACGTCATTTAGAAACATTGAAATAATGCAATTTTTAAGTGAATTAAATTAAGACAATAAAGTCAGAATAGTTTAATATAGATTTATTTATGTTATTTATATTAAAACGATGAATTAAAATAATAAGAAATTGCTTCGAAATATCAAAGGACTAAAATTATGTTGCAATAACATTATTTCATTTAGATTATATAATATATAACTAGCGGCCCGCTCCGGCTTTGCACCTCGGCTTTGTTCAGCCTGCGTTTGTTGCAATGTAAGCGGAAAAAATGTAATTATTTACATCACATTAGAAACCTCAAAAATAACAGTATTTCTCTACTATTTAATGGATGTTATTATACATACATATGTATAAACATTCAAAATCCGCATCAAAATCTGTTGCGTAGTTTGAAAGATTTAAACATACATAGGGATATAGGGACAGAGAAAGCGACTTTGTTTTATACTATATAGTGATATCATAGTTAAATCAAACCAATCATCATGATTTTATAGCTATAGGTTATTATTGTATATATTTGGGGTATTGTATGTATTTAATGGTTTAGGGCACAAACTATTTCGAAGCTGCACTTGACTAATAGTTAATCCTTCTACAAACATTTAGTTTCAACTGCGCAATTCTATTGTACAGATAAAATGAAGATGTGTAGGAAAATTTGAACTGTCAGTTCAACTGTTCAGTCCTCGGTTCGTAGGAAAATTTAAACTGTCAGTTGAACTGTTCAGTTCTAGATTCGTAGGAAAATTTTAACTTTTACTTGAACTGTACAGTTCTTGGTTCGTAGGAATATTTGAACTGTCAGTTGAACTGTACAGTTTTTAGTTCGTAAGAAAATTTGAACTGTCGGTTGGACTTCACAGTTATCACTTCGTAGGAAAATTTGAAAATTTTTACAAATTGTACAGTTAAATCTAAAAGTGCTTTAGTCTTACCGTAAATGTTATTTGTCACGTGTTATTAAAATTACAGTAAATCTAGGGAAGATTTAATCTAAGATTATCCCATAAAATATTATAAGCTACTTTTTTATCATCCCGACTAAGCTCTATGGTTTACGAATGGCCTTAAATGGCGAGATTCTAACTCTCGACCACGTGATTGGAAATCCGCACCCTTAACCATTAAGACTTCAAAACACTCTTTCAATGCGTCTTCTCCTCCGTCAATTAAAGGTAGGCAACGCATCTGTAATTTCGGATGTACCTATATGGGCCGCGGTCACTTCGCTATTTCAGCGATTTCAGGTGGCCGCTTGCTCGTTTGCCACCTTGTAGTATAAAAAAAAAACAAAGTGTTAAATACAAATTAATACATTCAGAGTATAATTTAATAATACAATTTACTGTTTACGTTAGGTTTCTAAAGCATTGTTACAACTGGCCAACTAGAAGCAAACAAGTTTGTTATGACTTGTAACCTAGTTGAAACTATTTGCTGATTTCAATGTACGACTAATCTGAATTAGTTGTGCAATTGGAACATAAACGCTAATTTATGTTCACACTTTAAATAAATATAAATCTTACTAATACAGCCGTGAGCAAAAATAAAGGGTCGGTTAAGAAAGTTTGAATATCTCGGAATATAAGACGCTAGCGAACTGAAATAAATTGAGCATGATAGACAATTAAATCCTTAAAATAAAATAAAGCCTTTATCTTCCGAGATATTCAAACTTTCTTAACCGACCCTTTATTTTTGCTCACGGCTGTATTATAAATGCGAAAATTTAGATGGATGAATAGAAGGATGTTTTTTTAAGTTTGTCGCCTAAACTGACGAACGATATATAGCCGCCGAAAATAATACAGCCTATAACAGACATAGCTTACCTTCTAAACAGTGAAAGAATTTTTTGAAATCGGTTCGGTAGTTTCGGAACCTATTCAAGATATGCAATCAAATCTACATTTACTACTTTTACAGTGGTAGAGCCCGCTTTAACATCTTCGCACGAATGGGTCGGCTCGCCCGGTGTAATACCACGACCACACA
>JAAOEG020000032.1:2638463-2649304 GCA_011763625.2 Papilio bianor | reverse complement strand
AATATTAGCAATGTAAATGATTCAACTAACTCGCCGCACCAACATTATCATAACGGCAGGCGCTGCATTAGTTTAAAATTACATTATGTACCAACTTAAATTTTAATTAAAAGCAGACCTGCTACGTTATATTATAATTTTGTTCTCTGTTGTTAGAGAAAGCAATATTAAAATGCTTATTATTCGTTATTAGCTTAGTTAATTAAATAAAACAAAATGTAAATGAGAACAAGCAAACAGTCAAGCTCAAAACCTACTCAAAGTCAACCAGAGTTATTCTGCAAAATAAATAGACATGTTAATCAAATAGGTGGTGTTCTATTGTTTTTTTTAAGTATTTAGAAATAGTTCTTCTTCTTCATGAGGTGCCTCTCCGACTAGTTAAGGTTGGCGATCAGTTCTCCATATTTTATTCTGTCTCCTTCTGTCCATTCCCAGATGTTACGCAGCTAGGATTAGAAATAGTTATAACTCGGCAAACATTTTATAAATGCAATTTAAACTTCATCTGAGCTAAGCGTATATCTAGTAGTTTTCTTTACAATATTATTTTATATTAAGCATAAAATTGAATACATTTTGTTTGCACAAACATTGCAGACGACGAATTTCGCTAGTGCTGTATAAAAGTTAGTTTTAGTTTGCATACAATTTACGAACAACTTTAAGACACGATCTATCAATGTATGGAAAAGTTGAGACTAGTTTGTTTATCCATATATCTTGCGAATGTTATGAATATTTTAGTGCTGAAAGAGAAGTTTTTGGAATTAATATCATCTCAAGTATTTTAATTTATGCCCTGTACCAAAGTTTTACAAAGAAATCTATGATACTTGTAGCACCAATAAAGACGAGCTAGCGATTTGGTGACCGATGTTAAGACAAAGGGAGAATCTCGTATTGCACCTCGCGGCACACAACTCGATTCCCACCTTGCGCCGGTAACACCGGTCCAGAGCCGCAGAAGGAAAGTAGTCGTAGTTGCTGTTTCGGACCACGAAGCGAGAAGTCCTCACCCAGGAAAGAACGTTTTGTAAGAATGAAGTTTCTTGGGGTCGGTCTAGCGCGTGTGGTCTTTACGGAGGTTGGATTGCGACTGTTCCTTTGACTATGGTTCAATTGTCAAAAAATATGAAATTACTTCTCGTATAATATTTAAGCTTGAATCATAATTATCTCAAAGACAGCAATAAACAGAGAATCTGTGTCTCTTAGTACAAAGGAATTGTTGTTGCCTGCACTGTTCTAATTCAATACAAGAAATCCTTTTCGGTCAGTCTTTCTACGAGCCCATTCTTATGTTAAATTTCTACTCGCCGTATTAATATCTTCGAATAGTAAAATACACCTTTTCGTCGCCAACAATACTACTGCTAACAATTTCATTACTAATATGCTCTACAACTACTAGTACACAGTTCTGAAAATTAATTTCACAGAACTCAAACACCGAAAAGGTCGTATTATTAAAGTCCTTTTAATTTAAAAATAAATAGTAGTACAAAATGATTTTAAAATTCGAACACACGCAGCCGTCAGTGCCACTTCCATAGTGAATAAAATTTCAATATTTTTTGTAAATTTAAGTTCTTTTTATTTTTATAAGACAGTCAAGTATAAATTATAATTATGCAGTCAGTCGTGACTTATGAAAAGCCTTTGCCGCATTTAAGTTTGCCCGACTGGGACGCCCGCCTCTACGAATTACAGGTAACGTATTTTTATCCTCAGCTAATCTCTTGATCTTTTTAAATCTGAATCTAAGCTTTCCTTTCTTCAAGATAAAATCTTAAAAACAAAAAATATGTTGTCCTTACATTGATTTGAACCCGGCTTGTAAAATATAACACTCGTCATTTATAAATTACAAGCTTGGTATTATGTTATGCAATCCGCAAAACTCGCTTTTCGAATTAGATCATTTTTTACGTTTGATAAGCCAGCGCTTGACCACGATCCCACCTGATATTGGTGGAGATTTTGTCGAAAGATGGTACGCGTATAAATCTAACATTTTATCTATACATATAATAAAATTGGAGTGTCTGTTTGTAATATTGAAATAACCATTTTTTACTACATGTATATTAATATATATACGGTAAATACACCAAAATAACATTTTTTACAATTTTTGTCTCTGTTTTTCTTTTTGTTCCGGCTACTCTCTGAAATGGCTGGACCAATTATAACAGGACTTTTATTGGCATGTAGCTGATGTAATAAGGAGTAACTTAGGCTACGTTTATTTTAGAAAAATCTTACTTTAGAAAAGAACGCGCGGACGGAGTCGCGGGTGACAGCTAGTCATAAATAATAAGCTAGACATCTCCAGATCAAATTGCCATCAACCGATCATTTCAAGGAGCTGGTGTCGACCGCCTCAAACGGTGGACGTTGTACGATTAGCATTTAAAATTCAACTTAGGGCCAATCTCCGTCGATCATCTTGTACTTCACGGTGTAGAGGGATTGTTTGTGCGTATATATGGTACTTACGTGGTGTGTAGCTTAAGATGTAGTGAGAAAAGGTAGTAAAGTTCGTAGCTATCGTAGCTGAAGCTAATTGAGAGTGCTACTACTTTTCCGAAGAATTACGTAGAAAATCTTTGCTCACTATATTTATATATGTTGAAATTAAAGCCACTCTAGATGGCACATCTATTTAGTGTCAGTTTACTGTCGCCTCTAAAGATACTCCCGAAGATACAGTATCAATTAAGAGCTGTTGATGCCAACTTTAAGTAGTTTATTTCTGCCATTAATTATATGACCTAGTTTTTTTATTATGTTTGATAAGCCAGCGCTTGACCACGATCCCACCTGGTGTTAGTGGAGATTTGGTCGAAAGATGGTACGCGCTAACCTAGTAAGTGTCTAGTTGTTTAGAACTCTTTATTTAAATGGCATATCTGCTCTTCTTCTAATGCCTCTCCATTACTGGAGGTTGGCCGTCAGCTCAGTGACCCTATAGCTGCTCAGAAACGTTTAAAATAATAAGAGTTTAATTATCAACCAACCTTCATGTAGGTTTCTGCTCTAATTTAAAAGTTTTCATAGCATTATAATATTCAGGTCAACAAAACGTTTTATTTTTTCACATAGAATAATATTAAGGGTTGATGTAACAATTATTTTTTCTGTATTTTCTCTCGGGATAAAACGTGATTTTTATCCAAACGTAGACGTACCGCTGTAAATATTCATTTGGGTTAAGTTTTGTTTTTAGTTACAAAAGTTGAAACGATCCTATTGGCATTCATACTGCATCGTTAGGGATTGTCCCCGTATATTTCGCGAAGTTTTGCAAAACTTTTACAGTAATAGCTTTTGTCTTGTATAATTTTGTATTCAACAATAGTTTTTTTAACCGAGGATCTCACAAATATTGGCATTAATATTGTAGTAATGAATAGCGGTTTTGATAAATACGACTGTAGAACAAAAAATTGGAATGAGACCAAACAAATTTTTGTAGCCTTCATTTTATTTTAATTCTTCGCAATACTAACGTATCTTTTATTATATTCTAACAATGGTTTTTTTATCAGATCGCATTGATAATTAACTTGTATAACTAGCGACAAAAAGTATAATTACATTATAAAAAATAATTAAATATATTTTTAGATAGCCTAGGATACGAATTAATTATTTTAAAAGTAAAGTATCGAAATATAACTAAATTTGTAATACTGTTTTCCAAAATACAAATAGAAAAGTAAGGTTATGGGTGTAATACAAATGTCAGACGCCACGATATGACGCATAGAATAATACTTTCAAACACCAGAAACAAAACGAGTCAGAGCGCCCGCGTCTCCCGCGAGCATAGATAAGGCCATTCGTAGAGAAGTCACCGCAGAGTTGGTGACATTCCTTACAAAATTATAAATGCGAAAACATAAATGGATGGATTGATGTCAGAGTTTGTAGCAGAAACGGCTGAAGGGGTCTCGATGAAATTTGGCATAGATGTAGAGTATAGTCTGGAAAAGGCGCATAGGCACGCTACTTTTGATTCCGGTAGTAGTTATGTTTTTAAATATTATAATTCTGCAACGGCTTAACATATCTCATTGAGATTTTGTACAGTTATAGAACATAGTCTGGAATAACACATAGGATAAAAGTTTTATTTTAATGCCGCGCGGACGGAGTCGCGGGTGACAGCTAGTAATTTATAAAGGAGAAATAAGTTGTCTTCATCCTAATTTCATTTAGATTTAGCCGCTTTGGAGTAACCTGGTAACATTCATCCATACATCCAAATATTCGCATGACAAACCAAAACTACTCAGCAGTAAGCTGCGTCATAGATTTCAGCATTCATTTAAACCGATGTAATTTCAATGTTGGTAACTAGGTCAACGATGTTTTAATATTTTTTTAAAGGTTACTAGTCCACGATTTTCTAGTACGGGCTATTGTAATCTACAGTAAAAAATGTTCTTAATATTGTAAAGCATATTTTTATTAGATTTAATATTTAAACATCACAAAAATTTTAAGTGACGAAATCAGTAAATAAACAAGCGCCTGACGTATGTTTTTTGTAAAAGTCGAAGGACAAACAATTGCCGCTAACTAGTAACTACGCATTAGGAATATTTATTAAGTCGTTAAGAAAGCCCTAAGAGTATATTTCACGTACTAAATTTACAATAAGGGACTCAAACAGTTTATGTAGCCTGACCAGATATATAAAAACCTCGTCAAATCGCGGAAAATATAATATGTAATACAGTGTAAAAACCGAGAGGGATTTTTGTATTCTTGGTTAGACTAAATATTAAAAACCGATCCATTGAACCACAAAGTTATTAAAGATTATTGTATAATTGTATACTTTGTGCACGAAAGAAGTTAAAATGTATACAAAGAGGAATAGGAATGGTGTCATTGTATAAGCAAATCAGTATGCCGCTATCCGCATAACGTCTGTCGAATAATTTTATTCAGGGCGGCAAATGGAGATGCTAAGCCGGACCTTTGCCTCCTTCTAAAATATTATAGTCCCAAAGGTATTTCTTTGCTTTATACTGATTATTTCAAGTACCACAGAGCATGTTTATTCCCATAAATTGGTAAACGGATTGCGATGAAATTTGGCATAGATGTAAAGGATAGTCTAGAAGAACCCATAGGCTACTTTTGACCTCGGAAATAGTAACGGTTCCCTCGGAATACATTAGTTTTGTTTTTTATGTTTACTCGGTAATTCTGCAACAGTTTAATAAATCTTACTGATATTTGGCACATAAATAAAACACAGTCTGAAAGAACAGATAGGCTCATAATTAAGTTTTTAAATTTCGCGAGTCGTGGGGACAGCTAGTTTGTAATAAAACACATTACCATTGGAATCAAAAATCAAAATTTTTTTTGTAACTATTCTGATTCTGCTAGTTTCAACTACAACATAAAATTCAAAAAGCCTGCATGTAAAATCTGAAGATGAAGGCATTTTCGGATATCCATCCGCTTGTTAGAAGAAGAAGAAGAATCTCCAGAACTGCTCAACAAAACTCGATCACATTTAGCACAGATGTAGAACATAATTTGAACACAAACACTACTCGCTATTTTTTTTTTATTCTGCGGGAAGCACTGGCATAAGCTAGTATTTTGATACAAATGTGGTAACGATGTATTGTTGTTTAAGGTGACTGCGGATACCCGAAGAGCAGACGCCTTTGATCTGCGCCACAGCGCGCGGCAACTGCGAAATGAAACCAAAATTAAGACTGACTGGGATATTTATCATAACAACAATCGTCTGAGAGCGAGGTATGGATAATGTTACTAGTTATTTACTTAAGGAAATTAGATTTTTTTATTATTACAAGTAAAAGCATCTTGAAACTTATGTTTTACCTATACTCAAATTGCTACATTTATATTATAAGATGGCAAACGAGCAAGCGGCCACCTGAATTCGCTAACATGGCAAAGCGATAGCCATCCGTAGACATCCGCTATTGCAGATGCGTTGCTTACCTACATTCCCCTTTC
Source organism: Papilio bianor (assembly GCA_011763625.2). NCBI lineage: Eukaryota > Metazoa > Arthropoda > Insecta > Lepidoptera > Papilionidae > Papilio > Papilio bianor. The sequence goes on along the minus strand of JAAOEG020000032.1, from coordinate 2,643,286 downwards.
CTATGCGTCCCCTCCACTGTCAAATCCATTTTTCTTTCCCATCCTTATAAGAAAATGTGGGAAGGGAAAAAGGCCTGAGCCTGGGCCTCCAGCACTACCCTCATCAGACTAAACGCGGAGTTACTTCCACTTCTCGCCTGTCTTCTATGTGGTCGTGGTATAACACCGGGACTTTTTTTACGATTTACGAAAAACGAACACAAAGGGTCCTTTACGAACTAAACTAAACTAAACTAAAAAACGAAACCAAAGGATATTTAAATAAATGTAATTCACAATTAGCAATTCATTCGTAGGAAGTACTGTATGATAAGTCGTAATTTTTTTGTTTTTCCCAGAGTGTACGAAATTGAACAATGGAAATCGACTCTGCAAGAACTCTTAGACCGTCTGGACAGAGAAATGAACGCATTGAAAGAAGAGAAAGCGTCTACGGAAAGAGAACTGGAACAACTGAATGTACCTCTATTGATTTGCTCTGAGTCCTTGTCTAATCGAGATGGCAGGAGAAGCACTGAACTAACATATGATCTTGCTGATACTGAATTAAAAAAGGTACAAATTTCTATAAATAATTTAATTATGTTTGGCGAGATAGCAGTGGTTTTTAAAAAGAAAAAATTAAAACATTTTCATTATAATTGGATAAGTTTAATAGTAATACAAATAATAAAATAATATCCATGTGCACATTTACATTAAAACTAGCGGTGACCACGATTTCGCCAGCACAGAAGTAAAAAATTATCGTTTAGTACATCCGCGTGCAACAGCTAACTTCCCTTCAAAATCGAACAGGGAAGAAGGATAAAAAAACACTTATTATATATCCGCACTCATCAGCTACCTTTCCGTCAAAATCCCGTAAAATCGATCCGAGAAAAAAAGGATAAACCACGTGCCCGCACTCATCTCACCTTTTTAAAGTGTCCTCAATCAGCCCAGTCATTCCGGAGATTACCGGAACAAACACGGCTTGCAGACTAGCATACTAAAATTGTGAATATCGAATTTTCGTTATCAGCAACGCAAATACATCATATTATCGAAACATATTACTTTTTTATATTACGTAGACACTACAATTTTATTAACTGTATTGAATACTAGCTGCCGCGACTCCGTACGCGCGGAATTAAAATCATCTTAATTAGTAGCCTGCAATGTCTGTGCAATGACTGTGCGGAATTTCAGTAAGATATGTTGAATCGTTGCAGCATTATCGATTAATCAAGGAATGGGAACCGTAACTATTTCCGGGATCAAAAGTAACCTATGTGTCCTACCAGACTATCCTCTACATCTATGCCAAATCTCATCGAGATCCGTTCAGCAGTTAAGGCGACAAACTCCATCCATCCAACTAAAATTTCGCATTTATAACATTAGCAAGATTTAGATAGTTCATAAATGGTGGTCATGTGACGGGAATACAATAGTGGTTTTGATTTGTCTGCTATTTTCCGCGTTCAGTACAACAATGGTATAATAAGAAAGATAAACTACTTTGTTTGAACCACTTTGTCTTTATTCTACAGTATCAAATGAAGACTGTCGATTGTCATGCTACAAGTATCGCTTCCGGTGAGGAAATATGCTAAATTTAATCACAGCAGACTTCTTTAGATTTAATATTATTGTCGTATTGTTTCTTTTTGCGTATCAGCAATTTGATTCTATTGACATCTGCATATTTATATAAAGTAATTAGTTAACGTACAAAATATAAATATTTTGTACGTTAACCAATCCATCAGCGTTAAGAAATAGGCGTGATCAATCAGTTTTTATTCCTCCCCAAGTTTTGACAGCAATTTGCACATTAGTAAGTTCATAGGTCAAAAATGCTACCTTAAATTCGCTTAACCCTTCGGGTATATTTGACGAGTTAGACTCGTCATCGATATGAATAACCAGAGTTATAACTGACGAGCCTGAGTCGTGATTGGAATTTAACATTACAGTAAAATTAACACGTTTAATTTGTTAAATTTTCAAATAAATTGGAACTCGAAGTGTTGATTCTTCTAAAAAGGAGAGGAGACTGTTCTACTTAAAAAATTGGACGCCATTTTGTTATTCATGTAATGAAATGTTATTGTCAATAACCTATTTTGTTTTAGGAATTATGTGTCACTGAAAGCAATAAAAAATTGCTGACAGATCGTTGTCAATCTGCTTGGGAAAAGATTAACAAGCTGGAGGTAATAAAATTCAAACTTCAACTTGATCTCAACGATAAAAACGAAGCTCTGCAAATTGACAAGGAAATGCTTAACCTGGATAACCACTGTGCCGACATTACTTACAAATCGGACCCATTAAAGACACCAAAAAGGTGAAAAATATTCCATTATTAGTTCCACACTCACTTTGGGTCGCTGCGCCAGCGGAGTAAGTAAGTAAGTTCCACACTAGGGCAGTACAAGGCAAAAGAAAAGGGCAAGTTATTCCATTCCTAAAAAAGTTTATAAATATACCATACCATACCATCAGTTCACTATACGTCCCCACCGAGGGGCTCGGAGCCTACCACAAGTTAGGGGTTGACTAGGCCTTAGTCAACCACGCTGGCTCAGTGCGGGTTGGTTGACTTCACACACATATTTGAATTTCTTCGCAGATATGTGCCGGTTGCATCACGATGTTTTCCTTCACCGTAAGAACGTCGGGTAAATGTACATATGAAATTCGAAAATCGAAAATGACATTGGTACATGGCGGGATTCGAACCAGTACCTGCAGATTACAAGTCATGTGCTTAGCCCCTGAGCCACCGACGCTCTACACTATTTATAAATATAATATCCTATAACTTATTGGCTATTAATACTCGGCAATTGTGACACTCTTCGTTTAAACGGAATTTTATTCACCATGTTTCAAAATTTTGTCCCAAAATAACGATGATGGTCATAATTAATCAACAGTAATACTGAAACTACAAAATATATCTTTGAACTTTGTGTTCAGAATGATAACGTACGAACAGTGGCAAGAAAAATGTGAAGCAACAAAGAAAATGGCAGAAGATGGTCTACAGGATACACTGAGTCTTCGCGAGTCACTGTTCGTTGCCCGCGAGCGAGCACGTAACGCTCTTCGCGCACAAACTGATGTCACCAATTATATGATGCGCAAACGTATCTACGACACACAACGAGCAAGGAACGAACTGGAGTGGCAGAGGATGAAGGTTTTTTTACTTTATTTAACGATACCACAAATTCGAGGAGTCACATAAAAGCGAGAAGTGGACGCCAGCATTGAGGACGCCTGTGGAAGAGGTCGCTCCTCTATTTCAACGATTTCAGCTGACCATTTACCTGTTTGCCATCTATACCATAAAGTACATGCAGAGTGAATCTAAAAGAGCGATATATGATAAAGCCACCCATGCAAAAGTTTGAATACACTTACGGTATTTACACACACTTGATATTTGACGCAGCGTCTATAAAACTTTTTCTAAGAAATCTTAAACTATTACTACAATTTAGAGTAGGCTTAAAAACCGCTCGAATAATCTGCTTAAGTTGATGGAGTATTCTTAATTTCATTACAGATGGAAGAAAATATGGACAAACTATCAGCTGAATTAAAGATAATGGGCGAGCAATTCTCTGATAAGGTCAATGCTCTAAAGGTCGCAGAGACTCGCTTAGAGATTCGTGGTTACCGGCCTGGCATCGAGTTGGCTGCGGACGAAGCTGACATCGGGTTGAAGGAAGAGGTGCAAAATCTGAAGGAAACTATACGTCAGCTGCAAGAAAAATTAGATTGTGCCAAGTAAGCGTACACTTTTGTTTCAAAATTTCAATTTAATTCTGTTTTCAAGTTTCTAACTACTAACTCACGGCCACAATCCCGAGGGTTAGGCAGACACCACAGATAACCATTTGGCTCAGTCGTCACACATAAAGCTTAACGTACATAGCATTATAAACCGCCAGATGTGCCTTCGACACATTTTTACTTTTTACTAACGTACCAATAACCCCATTTATTCTATTTCCTGCATTTACTCTTAGCTCTGTATCCTTCACATGCCTTCCATCCCTACGTATATGAACATGTAGCCTAAATATACAAATTAATCCTGATGTACTTTTTTACTGACTATTCTAGTACCGCTAAAAACAATCCTTTGTCATATTTCTTCGTTTCGAAGGCACTCTCCTGGTTTCTTCTGCCAGCATCAGTATTCTCGGCATTGACATATTAAATGATGTTCAAATTCACGGTCATTTGGTATACAGGGCCAAGCTGGCCTCTAAAAAAAATTCAATCTAACTTTCCTTTCTTTCAAGATAGGAAAGAAAGAACTCAAGTAGTCCTTTCTTTCTATTAGTTCCCAATACCACAACTAGAATTTATTTAAATTGATTTGACTATACAACATGCATTATTATTTTGATACGGTTTTACATTCAACTTTGAGCCTAATCAATGTTATTGTTTACTTTAATTTAAATCAACGGTAAAAGAACGTTTTATAAAACCTTTAATCGTAAAATTTAATTTAAGTTTCTTCGGAAATGTTCTGAGTCCGATAATCATTCATTGCGTACTTAAAATTTTCCAAAAAAATCTCCCGTCGTAACTTTCTAATTCAGATATTCTTGGAAGTTATATCTGAGTAACGCTTTGCTTAAGATTTATGTAAGCGGATGAATATAAAGCACTTTAATACCTTCGTTGAATCCTTTTACGCTTTGAAATCACAAAAGATCGTACCTTTGTATTTTTGCAATTCAAAAACCAGCAATTTGTTAATGCATTTATTCATTTAAACAAAACGAAGTCAAGTAATGCCCCAGGTT
>JAAOEG020000032.1:2579576-2591535 GCA_011763625.2 Papilio bianor | reverse complement strand
TAGCGAGAATACCCGAGAATCACTCACCCTGAAGAAGGACCCCCAACGGGTTCGAAACTGTCGGTGCCTACACCAAACGTTATCACGTGAGTTTAGCCGTGTTATCAGTTATATAGTATAATGTCTCACGAAAGTTTTAATAAGTTAATTTATATGTATATTCGAAAACATCGTGGTGCAATCTACACATAACTGCAAAGAAATTCAAAAATACGTGTGAAGTCAACCAACAGGTATTGGGCCAGCGTGGTTGACTGAGGACTTTAGACAACTTTAAGTTAGGGTGGGCCCTAAACCCTACAGTGCGGACGTATAGTGAGCTAATAAATACACTTACGGTGTTTTTACTGTTTTCATTATAATTTTTTTCTATGTTACTATTAGTTGCTACAGCTGCAACAAACGTAAAAAGGATATGTTTTATCATTAGAATACAACTCAAGGAGAACAGAATTTATTTTAAAACTAGTTGTCGCTCGCGACTCCGTCCGCGCGTTCTTTTTCTAAAATAACCTAAGCTACTCCTTATTAAATCATCTACCTGCCAATAAAAGTCCTGTCAAAATCGGTCCAGCCATTTCAGAGATTAGCCGGAACAGACAGACAGACAGAAGACACTCCACATTTATTATATTATATGTATATAGATATCATTCTGATACAACGGAAAGTTTAAATATTCACTTTCACCGATAATAGGATTCGTGAGTTTAACGTTATTTTACTAGGAATCCTTAAGATTAAGCGTTAAAATTATCGACGTAAATGTGTTCAATATTTTATTACGAGCCAATGAAGCGAGATGGTACGCGTGCGTTCGAAACGCATTCCAATTCCGTCTAATAATGCACTTTCGTATCCAGTAAAAAATTGTTAAAATATTCCCGTCGCGATCGCATGACTTTTTTGAGGTTAGCTTTTACATCAATGTCCAATTTGCTGAGCTTATTGCAAACAAGTTATTTCGTTTCGTTAAATGTATTTCTTTTGAAAGGAAAACTTGAATTATATGTTTTGACAATTCGATCGAATTTTATACTAATTTATATCATGAGATATATAATATTTAAAGTTATAGCCAATTTATTATACGAGTACGTGGGTACGTAGATTTTATAAGCATTGATCTGAATGTCTAATAATTGACGACGACATATGCTATTAGAAAGATAAATGTATCATATAATTTTGGTATTATGTACTAATATAAGTGAAGGGTTTCATCATCAGACTAGACTATATGTCCCCGAGGGGCTCAGAGCTTACCCTAAGTTAGGGGTGACTGGGCCTTTGTCATCCACGTTAGCCCAGTTCGGGTTGACTTCACACACATCCTTGAATTTTTTCACCGAACCAATGATCTTCGGATAAATTTATGTATGAAATTCGTAAATCCAAAAACACATTGGTACATATTAGTATTCGAACCTGGGACCCGCAGATTACAAGGTTTAGGACGTGAATTATCACGGATACAGATTAAAATCTGTGGTAAGATTGTAATATCTATACTCCTCGGAAATAATAAATTCATTTAAAGGTTTCCAAACGTGTAAAATCGTTTTGCTTTTAATGTTAACATTAAAGTAATTTAATACTTTGTTATCGGTATGTTAATCTATTACTGTTTACCAACCTTAAATTATAACACATAAAATGTGTAACATATTTAGTCCTTCCGAAGTTTTCATGTTACAAAATTCCTGTTACATGCATAACAGTGAGGCATCTTGTTACAATATGTAATAACGTGGCATACTTAACGGCTGTCAATGTTAAAAGTTGTTGTTAGTGAGCGGTTCCCTTCAAAATGTTGGTCTCGTAAATGTTACAACTTGTTATTACACTATTATTCCATCGAACATGTAAACGGCCGCACATATTATGTTATACGATTGGTAGATAAATTACTGACGTTCAATTATTTCTTCTCTTTTAAATGCGCTCTAGTTTGGCAGTGGCAGACGCGAGCAACAACATCATCTATGGCACGAATTGGCCAGCTCGCCAGGTGTAATACCACGACATAGAAGACAGACATGTAACTAAATCCGCGTTTCATCTGATGAGTATGGTGCCGGAGGCCTAATTGTAATCCTATTTCCCTTCCCACACTTTAAAAAAAGGAAAGAATGGTATGGAAAGTGGATCTGATGGATATTTCAGCAAATCGTTCGCCAATTTATATTATAAAAACAAGTCTTATAGTTGTGAAAACTTTAACTGTACTTGTACAATTTAGCTCTCAATTTAGTTTTAGTTGGGTCTCGAACGATGAACACTTTAGCATCACTCTTGTTTCTTTTGCCCAATTCTAAAATGGAACATTGCGCGATAAACAAACGTCGCGTCTTCAAAGCGCTGCCGTATAAACAGGTAAATGAAAATGCAATTTGCCATTTGGTTTTCAACGCGCGTTAAAATAACGTCCAGCGAGAACACTGGCTTATTTTATAGAAAAGGTGTTAATATATTTTAAATTTAAAGAATAGATTATTGAAAATGAAGCGACCTCTGATCTGAAGTTGATATTCTTCTCAAAATAAGGATTAAATGTTTCGTAATCAAACCGCAATAAATAATTGGCTAGTTATTGTTCCTTTTCTAGTTGAAATGGCCGATATAATGAATGTTTTCACCTGCATTCTCGTTACAACAATATTGTTATAATGACATTATTGTTCTAGTCATGATATCGAAGACGTTAATATAATGATGTGGTTGTTAGTTGTAATAAACATAAAAAGTAAATTCCAATTGCTTTTATATCTTATTATGTGGTCTATGGTGGTCGAGAGCGTCGGTGGCTTAGGGGCTAAGCACATGACTTGTCTGCAGGTCCTGTTTCGAATCCCGCCATGTACCAATGTGTTTTTCGATTTTCGAATTTCATATGTACATTTACCCAACGTTCTTACGGTGAAGGAAAACATCGTGATGAAACGAAAAATATCTGCGAAGAAATTCAAAAGATGTGTGTGAAGTCAACTAACCCGCAGTGGGCCAGCGTGGTTGACTAAGGCATAGTCCCCCTAACTTGGGGTAGACCCCGAGCCCCTCGGTGGAGTCGTATAGTGTGCTGATGGTATGGTATGGTATATGAGACGGCAGTTAGACCATAACTGCCGTTTCCCTTAGTACGAGAAATCTTCACTAAAGGTTGAATTCATTCATTTGAAAGTACATGTTAAATATACTTCCGTTGTACATAGCTAAAATATTTGTCACATCTCTATTTGCAAAAGGAATGGTGTCAAATTCTTAAGTGCGATATATTGGTGTAAGTATTTTGTGTAAACATTATGAATTCGTCTTTTAAACACGGAGAAAGTTCTTAAGTAATTTTAGCCTAATGTTTAGTAAGATAATCTTTATATGTACAGTCAGCCGCATAAATTGCAATTACAAAAAAATAAATATATACGTGATTGATATTATAAAGCAAAAAGAGCTTGAAGTTCTGGTCCCGTAGACAATGTAACATTTCGATTAACAGCGCTAACATAATCGACAAAATGTGTCAAAATTTACAGTCATAAATTCGTGACTAGCACATGACTTAGCGAAAGATATTGTAACTTCCATACATTTTTGAATTTCGTTATTGAATTACATACTTCGGAACGAATGCACTTTATCTATTGGGACATGTACTTACTATGTTTTATTACTCGTATTTATTGTTATTTCGTTATTATTATATTTCAAAGTTTATCATATGATTATATATTTATTTTAAATAAAAAATATTAAATTTTAATGTCTCATCGTAAGGTTAGTAACAGATTTTCAAAAACTTTGAAACTGGTAAAAACCTCTGATTACAAAAATACGTGTGTACGTTATTGTCGATAATATATTTATGATCCAAATCATACCGACGGACATATGTATTCATGTTTTTAAAACTGAAGTTTTATATAAGTTTCTGACGTTTTTTTGATGTACAAATATTTATGCAACTGACTGTACCTTTGCAAGATTATCAAAGTATGTGTTTATTTCTTATGCTATTTAGAGATTTACTATTCATGTATTTTATGTATTATACTATTATACATTATGCGTTGTATACGTTCTTTGACATTATAACCGTGCATTTCCATTGTTAATATTTATACAACAAGTAAATATTGAACGTAGTATATTTTTAAAAGATATTCAGATTGATATCATATTGTTTTCAAACATGTGATCCGGCAATGGAAACCGACTGTAGTGTTGAAGAAAAATGAAATTAGAAAGGTTCTTATTGTTAGGATAAAAGCAAGATTTTAATTTATTTGTACATTTTAACAACATTTGTCTAATTGCTATATGATATCTATTATTATCTTTATTATGATAGAAAATATAAAGTAGCTAGAATTCAAGAATATGAGAAATTATGTGATAGCGACATTGGCCGTAATCGTTTTCACGTCGAGAAAGCAATCGCCTAACGCGGCGCCTCACCAAACTAGTTTACTCTGTATATTTATTCAGATATTTTCACTTATGTAAATTCTATAAATTCACTTGTAGCCTAGCGAATTATCCAAGACTTGAGAGTTGTTCCTTTTATGGCTTACCTGTAACTGATGTTCAATAAAACAATTGAAAAAGACAAGAAATGTAAGAAGGTAACACAGAGATTAGGAAATACGCCCAACATGTATCGCATTTATAAAATATTATAAATGCGATTGTATGTATATTATGTATGTATGTACATGTATAATAATACAATATTATAAATGCGAATGTTTTGAGGGAGGAAGGATTGTTAGAGATTGTTGCCTAAACTGCTGAGCGGATCTCTATGAAATTTGACATCGGTGCTGAGTATAGACCGGAAGAACACATAGGCTACTTTTGATCCGGGAAATAGTTCCTGTGATATAATATATAATATTATTTTTCATGTTCAATCGATAATTCTGCAACAGTTCCACATATTTATTTGAAATTTGGTACAGATTTAGAATATAGTCTTAAAATACATATAGGGTACTTACTAAGTTTTTTTTAATTCCGCGCGGATGGAGTCGCGGGCGACAGCTAGTATAGATAAATTATTTACAATCCATTCCCACTAAGTAACGAATATCGTACAGAAATCTGTCAGCCTAAGGGATAAATTATATTTAACTGGAATGTTTGTTGCTATGACAAATTGTCAACTTAATTGAGCATTAAATAAGGTATAAATAAGCAATCTAGAGTGTATTTTAATAAGATAATGTAAAGGTTCAAAGTTTCGCTCGTCACGTAAAGGGTCACGAGCACATGGACTTACTGACAATTTTTATTTCCAGGTCCAAAATGTCGGCACATCTCTCATCTAACATATCAAGGACGACTGTCATCTGGTTAATGCTTGCTTTGGTCAATGTAAGTGATTATTATATACATATAAACCTTGCTTTAAAATAACTAAGTTGGAGCTCCCTCAGGAATTTCGGCTCAGGCAGTTACTTCGTTATTATTACCGCATTGAGGACGAAATACTGAGCAGGATTCTTGCTTATGCACGCGCCTACTCAAGTGAGGTTTCCAGTGTTGTCTAACAACACTAATAATGATTATCAAACATATTTACGTATTTCACATACGAAGAGGAAAGCCAAAAGAAATTCTAAACCGTCGAAAGTAAATAGCAATTTATAAAGACTGAGTTGAGTTTCCTCGCATTGAAAATGAATCTTCATTTAGACCTGCTTTTTCCATCGTGCAACCTCATTTTATGAAAAAAAAATGTGGATCTCGGCGAACGCAACGGTTTTAAACATGATATAGGTTTTTGTTTAATACCAAGTTATAATCTAGTTTTATAGAATTTTAAGTTAAACATTTTAACGATTGTATGAATAATTTTCCCTTCCTAATATTATTTAGTAATTTTTAAGGTATTTTTCAATTGTTTTTGGATGATATTTAAAGTAATAAGATAGGATATGATATAAAATAATACATTAAAAATAACTTCGTATTACTTTTGTTAACAGCAAAATAATCTACCTGAGATTTCAGAAGTTCCAACATACTTTTAGTAAATATCAATTTTTATTTTATATTTAAGCGCCAATAGAATAATGGTTAAGGGTTTTCTGAACACGTGGTCGAGAGTTCGAATCTTGCCATCTGACTATTGTCGTGGACTATAAAAATATAAGTAAATATATATCTGATGGAATCAATTCTTACTATTAAATAAGAAGAGTGGTGATTTGTCTAATCTAATGAAGCGAAGTTCTCAAAACTATGTTATTCGAGTTCCGCTTGACAACAAAAAGGTAACCTAGAGGGTTAAGTAACCAGAATCGTCCCGTCCTTGCGGAGGTCGAGTAAGCGGGCACTCGTATCTCTATCACAAGAAGCTCGCGACTTTCTCGTCGTCAACGTCCGCTCCATTTGAGCGCATCGTGCGATGCACGCGCGTCCGCCGGCACACATACACACATAGCGGACATATTGCACGCCAGCAACTGGACCGCGCCGTAAAAACAAACGGATAAGCTAGGTACGCCCGGTCGATAGTCGGTACGTGGTTAATACATTGTAGGCTTCGTTGACTCTACCCATTTTGAAAACACAGCCCCGTTCATTTCAGGGTCCATATAGACCTGAGCATAGAGCAGAGCGAATCCGAAATAAAATTTATATTCATGCTATTGAAACCAGACTTATTTTAATTTTATAATAAATTTTAAGTTTACCTTTGATAAGAGATAACGTGCAAGGTAAAATTTAACTGCTGTGTACTCCAGTTTGAAATGATTCCTCCACCTTAAGTCATCTACTATATACTATTGTGGTCTCGCACGGATATAATGAACTGATCTATTTATCATCATAAGCTCATTATACGGCCACTGAGGGGCTTAGAGCCTACCCTAAGTTAGGGATGACTGGCCCAATACGGGTTGGTTGAATTCACACACAACTTTGAATTTCTTCGCAGATATACATATGCAGGTTGCATCACGATGTTTTCCTTCACCATAAGAACGTCGGATAAATGTACATCGCGGGATTCGAACCTGGAAGACCGACGACCGACGCTCGGACTGATCTTATTTATATAATCATCTTTTTTTAAGTGTAGTCAGCTACCATAATTATCCGCTTCAGAAATATCACTACATAGTATAAAACAAAGTCGCTTTTTCTGTCCCTATATCCCTATGTATGCTTAAATCTTAAAAACTACTGAAGAGGAAGGTTATTATGTAGAATGGATGTTCCATTAAATAGTGGAGAAAAACTGTTATTTTTGAGGTTTCTAATGTGATGTTGTAAATAATTACATTTTTACCGCTTACATTGAAACAAACGCAGACGAGATTTATCAAAATAATGTACTAAGTATATATTTTATAGCCGAAGCGGGCTTCTAGTAAGACTATATTTGTCGGTAAATATATTTCAATGGATACTTCCGCGACTTTAGATATCTATTTAGAACACTTTTAATAAACTGATCATAACACTACTCATAAACTGTTGCCATGTCCCCGGTCCCATTCATGCGGTGGACTTCATGCAAACGTTGCCTTTATTGTTTGTATGCGTAAAGTACATCGGATAGCAGTGACTATACCAGTTTATTACTCGTTCATGTTATCAAAACATTCCATTCATGTATCACTATGATATATAACAACATACTAGCCGTCGCTCGCGACTTTGTTCGCGAATTAAAATAAAGCTTAATATACTATGTGTTATTGCAGACTATGTTCTATATCTGTGCTAAATTCTTACTGAAATTTAGTCCTAGTAGTCATAGTATGTGGAATCGTTGCAAAATTATAACATGAAAGACACAAATAATGTGTCCCGAGGGAACCGTAACTATTTCCGGGATCTAAAGTAGCCTATGTGTTGTTCCAGACTATCGTCTACATCTATGCCAAATTTCATAGAGATCCGTTCAGCCGTTTATACTACAAACTCTAACGAACATCCATCCATTCATCCATCTAAACTTTCGCATGTATAATATTATTTAAGATGTTTTCCTTACATATAGTTGGGACACCCTTACATAAATAATTCAGATGAGTAAAAATCACAGTTCTTTACTTTATCTCTACCATTCTTCTTATTTATACTAACATTATAAACGTACTTGTTTAAATGGATAGAGTGATGGTTGGATGGTTTTTTTTAATATTACAAGGTGATAAACGAGCACTCATCACACGAAACGCGGAATTACTTCCACTTGACGCCTGTTTTCTGTGTTGGTTATTAAATATCACCAGAACGTAGAAACGGATCTAAATTAAATTTGATATAAATGTAGAACACAGTCCGGAAAAACAAATAAGCTACTTAACTAACTTTGTTTTAAATTCCGCGCTGAGGAAATCGCAGGCAAAAGTTAGTGAAAGTTATAAAATCAATTGCAAGTGCAACAAGATCAAACTAGCATACAATTCAAAACAAACCGCAGAATGAAATTAGTGTCACGATGTTAGAAGTCGACCTACGAGCTAACAATGGATCTCGTTTCGTATTGATCTCCAACACGGATAAGAATATGTAATTCAACATATTGAGATTGCAGAATATGTTGGAACAAAATGATATAATATTAGATTCGTCTTACTATAAGCGATGCAGCTTGGGAGTTCTCTGACACAGACGATACCTCATTATCTTTATTCTTTGGTCTTGAACTGTGAACATGACTCAAATATTAAATTTCACATGAGACTTTGTTTAATTTGATTCCAAAACTAATTATTTCGACTATCTAACAGCAATATTGAGTTCTTCATGATCTTTTATTTTTTTTTGTGATTTGTCACTGTTTGCCTTGAAGAGGCATTAACAGCTTCAACGGGCTTGAGGTGGCTTCTTTAATTAAATGAAAATAAAGTCATGCTTATAGAAAAGAGGAAATAAAAACATGATATTGGGAGGAAAGAAAAAAGTTTGTAAAATGTAGTTGGTCATAATTAAATGTTATATTTTGGAAACGAGAACAGGCAAGTAGAGAAAAAGTACTCTAAGGCCGAGAATTTAATCTTTACAGGACGACATATATTGTTTCAGTAAATCATTGTTAAATAAGTGTTCGTTAAGCCCTATGTTATGAAGTGTTCCGACAGGTGTTAAACACTCGTCCTGTATGATGACTTGAGAAAGTTCGTGTGAATCCGACAGCCACGTGAGAGCCATTGTGCGTGTTGTACGTTGGGCTCAATTATCTATGGTTAATTACTGGCTGACCTAGTTTTGTGTTGTGGTTCCCTCAATAATCGCGATTTGCAATGGTTTCATTCACGTCGATGTTTTGTTGTTTTTGAATTCGGTTCATTTATGTTTATTTATTTGCTTATATTCAACATTAGAAGAACTTTTTTCTTCTTTTTTTAATTTACATTCTCTATTTAGCTACTGAATCCAAGAAAGAGACCTTTTTCTTCGATAACAGATACTGTTCAAGCTTCATGATAAGTAGTTTATATTTAGATTAGCTTTAGCTTTCTATGACCCTTGTTTGTTGTAAATTAGTGTTTGTATAGTCCGCTTCAAGGTTAGTAGTCGACGGTGAATTGTGAGCGGTCGGAGTTAATGTACTTACCATGAATAAAACATTTGACGAGCTCGTTTTACCAGAATTTACGATACTACGTGAGATGAATGGTACATTTGTAACGGATTCAAATTCACCTATCCACGAATATGTAAATCTATGTGACGCCCTGTCTTGGAATGTTAACGGTTGGTACACTTCAATACATCTCAATACTCGGTTTCAGTCATCGAAAGTAATATCAATCCGGTTTCCAGAACCTCCAGCGCGGTGCAACTTTGTTTTAATTGCTCGTAAATACAATGAACGTGTGAATTTGTTGTTTCGAGTGAAAGGAAATGTGTGCCGTACTGTACGACGCTATTAATAACTGCATATTTGACTTGGGTTTAAACTTTGTAATACGAGAAGTATAGATATTCGAAGCGACTGTTGCCCATAGACATCCGCAATTGCAGATCCGTGGCCTTCCTATAATCAACGGAGGAGGGAACAGCACAGGCTGTTTCCTCATCCCATGCGTCCTCTCTCCCGTTAAATCCAATTCCCCTTACCAACCTTTCCTTATAAGAAAAGGATGGGAATGAAAAGAGGACTAAAATTAGGCCACTGCTTCCACTTCATACCTGTCTCTTATGTGGGTAGTGGTATTGCATCGGGAGATCTGTGTAACAGATTTTGTTGTTTCTGGCGTCTTCCACTCCACTCTTCCAATTTGATTTAATATGCCTTCCATAATAAAAATCTGGATATTGTAGCTTTCGTTTGGCTATGTTGGCCGTGTATTTTCAATATCAAGATACTTGTACAAAAATATCTTGTTGGTTCTATTTTTGAAAACGGAATGAGAAGGAAAACATTAGGGTAATGTTTCGTCGTTGGAGTGATTATGGCGGAACAGGCG
Source organism: Papilio bianor (assembly GCA_011763625.2). Lineage (NCBI taxonomy): Eukaryota > Metazoa > Arthropoda > Insecta > Lepidoptera > Papilionidae > Papilio > Papilio bianor. The sequence goes on along the minus strand of JAAOEG020000032.1, from coordinate 2,581,102 downwards.
TATTAGCCGCAACACCAAAAATAAGCTAATGCAGACGCTCATATTTTCTGTATTTTTATATGCTTCTGAAACTGAGATCAAGGATTGACGCGTTCAAACGTCGACGGAATGTCGCACAAACGAGTCAATCCTCAAACAGTTGAATATAACAACACGGCTCTCAACAATCTGTAGGCAGAGAGTCCTTAAGTTCTTCGGACACACGGTCAGGCGAGACCCAGACAGTCTGGAAAGGCTGATTATTATTGGTTGTGTGGAAGGAAAGAGAGCGAGAGGTCAGTCTCCTACAAGATGGACACAGACAACTCAGGACGCTACGGGAGCTGCCCTACAACCATCCATCCAAATGGCGCAAGACAGAATTGTCTGGAAAGAAATGGTGGCTATGGCAACGCACCATAGTCACGTCCCTCAGTCATGAGGTTACGACAAAGAAGGAATGTTTCGTCAGTCATTGTCGATTTGTATTTGTCAGTGGGATGTCAGAAATTCGATGTAAAATCTATTTAAGGTAAAAAGGCAAATAGAATCAATACTGAGTTACCAGACTTAGAGTTTATTTTAATTCATTTGTTACTTTCCTTTATTAGCTAACTTTCATTTTTTAATATTACGTATTTTCTATTTTCTTACATAGTTTGATATTTGCAAATAGAAATCAAAAACTTTCGAATCTGCGCAGACCCGTTTGCATAGAAATAAATGATAAAAGTCCAGAAGTCATTTGGAGGGATACGATTCATGTAAATATTTGTTAATGAACGAACATAAAATTGAAATTATTATACAAATTAAAATATTTCTTATCTTGACCGCTAATTCCCAATTAAATCTCATGAACTTACATGTTTAAAACTGTTTCATTTAGTCAAATCTGATTTATCACATAAGAAAATCATTAACCTTCTTTATAAAGATCTAACCAGATGTCCAGATGAAAGCGAACCGAACCGTACAATTATCGCTTATAATCCAATACAATCCGTATATCACAAAGATATAAAGTAATTTCACTAGAAGAACATATTTCTTCATTTTATATGCCCAATGATAATTAAATATGTTTAAAACATAACGGTTACATTGAAATAAATTTCCATATTAGAATCGTAAGATGAATGCAGTTCGAAAATTACTTAATTACCTCTTTTTTCTTAGCTTTACAGCCCTTTGTGGGCCTTGGCTTTTATAGCGTGAAATAACGTATCTTCTTCAATCACTTCTCCATATTTGAATCTATATCTTGGGAGCGAAACATTTGGCACTCGCAATTCCTGTCCACTGACGGATGTTGCGTAACCACGATTTCTTCCTATGACTAACACCCTTTTTGTCAGCAATTGTCCCTACCAAGATGTGTGAAATCACAATTGGAAATGTTATTATAAACCAGCCAAAGACTTCAATGTTGACAACAATTTAGAACCTTATATATATATATATATATATATACTAGCTTTTACCCGCGACTTCGTCCGCGTGGAACTTCACGTGTCTTTCCTCGTTCCGATTAGAATCATCTAATA
>JAAOEG020000032.1:2536668-2569980 GCA_011763625.2 Papilio bianor | reverse complement strand
CTAAGGCCTAGTCACCCCTAACTTAGGGTAGGCTCCGAGCCCCTCGGTGGGGACTTATAGTGAGCTGATGATGATGAAATGTTTAAATGAATAGATTTTTATTAGAAATTATAAATTAATTTTAATATAGATATCACTCACGTCTAATATTCTGGTGGCGGCACCGACTAGTTTCGGACCCATTTGGGGTCCATCCTCAGGGCGAGTGTTTTTTTGCGTTTAAACAATTTAGTTAGAAGGTATGTCCAGAACAGGTCAATGGTATAGAACATATTCTGGAAGAAATCAATGGCTATTTTTTTTAACTTCTGCGTGAACGGAGTCGCAGGAAAAAGCTAGTAAACTATAAAAAGGTATTGAAAGTAAAATAGCGTTTATTATTTTACAGACTAGAGTGCGCGCTGGCGAACTGTGGCCGATGGAAAGGCCGGAGGGCATGCCGGTCATACAGTCGCTAGAGGTAATGTGCGGCAAGGACCACATGGACGTGCACCTCACATTCTCACATCCCTTCGAGGGCATCGTGTCATCGAAAGGTAATTTCAAATAATTTTCAACGCCAACGTATACTTCGTGCGTAAATTACACGAAAGTGCAGCATATTATACAATTTGACACGTTTGTGATTATAGCTAAGAATAGGAATATAACTTGCACATTTTACGATAGAATTTACAAGTGAAATCGAGAAGAATAGTTTTTTTTATATAAATATGCACGTCATTCTTATAAATAAAAGTCTGACAAAGATAGTGTAAGAAGAATCAAAGGGCTTATTAACAGTTGCAACACGCGCCGTTTTTTATTAAAATGATGTAACGGAACGCAAAAGTCAAATGTAATTGTCACTGTCACTGTCAAATAGCACAGTTTCTTGTGCATCATCTCGTCGTTCATGTTGTGTAAAGCAATTGCAAAGCCTTTAAATACTAAAAATAAACCCCCAAAATCTGAAGACTTATTACTACAAACGATACAACATAAAAAATATATTAGATTTTTACAGCGCCCTCTATCGAGCGTAAAGTACAACGACAAATTTTGATATATTTATCGATGACGTTACGTCACTTATCAATACCAAATATTTGAATACAATTTTGTTACAATACTCTGTGTTTGTCTCTGATTTGGTTTATCTATCGTAGGACGAAAATAAATCGATTGTACGCTTTTATAGCTGGCGTTGAACACATATGAGCAGACAGTATTCAGAGCGCTACTAATTGTTACTTGTAATTGCCCGGGTTTCACTAACATACGCGTTTTCAATTCTGTGTGCGTTCTAGATGAGATATAACCGTTTCAAACACATCCCGATGTAGTTTTCTATTTAATGTTTAATTAACTCTTGTTGTGTTTGCGTACCCGAATGACTTGGAAATAATTATTATCAAACTAGCTCTCGCCCGCGACTGCGTCCGCGCTTTCTTTTTCTAAAATAATGGATTTTTCTAAAATAAACGCCTAAGTTACTCCTTATTACATCAGCTACCTGCCAGACAGACAGACAGACGGACAGACAGACAAAAATTAATAGGAATATTATTTTGGTGTGTTAACCGTATATATATTCATATACAAGAAGTAATACACGGTTATTTCAATATTAGAAACAGACACTACAATTTTATTATATGTATAGATAACGCTTTTTTGAATAAATGGAATTAATAACTATTATAGGGATAACCGTGATTTTTCAATGTCAACTCATATGCACATGATGTTATTTCTACAGGAAAAAGTGATTACTAAAATGTAATATATTTTGACTTGTTTTTCGAAATATAAGTCCATTGTAATAATAAATTCCTATTAAAGAAGTACAATTTTGTTTAAGGCTGAATTATGTCTCTATAAATTATTATAACGTTTCCTTAATTTTTTTTAATCGGTTCGTCCTTAAATAAAATGATAAAGAGTCGAGTGGCAAGACAATGGGATAGCTCATCAATCTCTACTCGAAAAAGTTTCCCTTGACAACTCAATTCTGATGCACGTTTTTATTTATTTTCTGTAAGGTTTGGTAACGAATATTTGGTAATGAAAAAAATAGTTTTGGGGCGTACTTCTGATATGATTTATATATTTAGAAAATTAGGATACTGAATGTTTGTTTATACATCAAATAATTTTTATCCAGCTTACTTTGTCACTAAGATAATATTTGTAATCAAAATTGTACTTTTGAAGCATAGAATATTATAAATGCTAATGTTTAGATGGTTGGATGTTTGTTTGTAGGCAAAACAGCTCAACGGTCTTCGAAGAAATTTGTTACAGATATATAACATAGTCTGGAAGAACACATGCGCCATTTACTAAGTTATTTTTTAATACCACGCGTTGGGGGTCGTGGGCAAAAAAATTGAAAAATAGGGCTAATTAAATAGAAATTCACAGCAAGTAAAAGTTTGTTCAAAGATTAATTTTTAAAATTACAACAAAGTTTTTTTTTATATTAGAAGGTGAAAACGAGCCATTTGAAATCGCTGTAATAGCGAAGAGAGTTGCCCAAACACATCTACAATTGCAGATGCGTTGCCTACATTTAATCGACGGAGGAGGAGACGCATTAAATTAGAATATTTCCTCTTCCTATGCGTCCCTCCTTCCGTCAAATCCATGCTTTTTATCGTATCTTTACAAGAAAATGGTGAGATGGAGAAGAGGACTAATTTTAAGACTCGAGAACGCACCTCACCGCACCGCAGGTTTATACCTACTATACTTAAATCAAAATCAGCATATTTCTCTTTTGAATATAACTTCCAAGTTTTTTTTTTCGGGCATTATAATTAATGTAAATAGAACTGGTCACAGGGCATTAAGCAGTCTGTTATCTCAACTAGAATACCGTTAATGAAGTGATAATTTAACTTGTAATAAGTCGAGTGTATTTTATAATATATTATTTTTTACATATAACTAAATAGAGCGGTTTTTATAGGGGTATTAAAATATGCGTAAAGTAAGCTATTAAATTTTTTATAAGGCTTTGAATTAGCTTAATAGATTTATTGACTTCTTACATTTTTTGATGTTATCTTAACTGTTATTCCTACTATCTTTTATATCTTTTAGAGTTTTTTAAGGTTTGGTTTTAAGGCCAACCTTTCAATGTCTCTGTTTTAATAACTTGTAAGTTATCAATAACTATCGCTTGCCCGCGACTTCGTTAGCGTGGAATAGTGTTTTTCGGGTAGCTTCTAACTCTAAATACGACGATACTTCCATACTACCGTCCATCCCTTTTAACCCTTTACTACCCTTTTTTCGCATTAAAAAAAAGTAGTAGTAGCGTATGTCCATTCTAAGGCTCTAGACTATCTACGTACTAAATTTCATTAAAAGCGGTTCAGTAGTTTTGGAGTGAAAGCGAGACAGACAGACTGTCAGACTGACAGAGTTACTTTCGCATTTATAATATTGAGTAAGGACTAGTAAGGATTAAGTCCTTGGTGTGTATAATTAGATGCCTGTACAGATATGGATACATGGTTATGAAGATTGTGTTTTTGTAGTTAATTTTTTCATTTTTATTTCAGGACAGCACGGTGATCCGCGATGTGTGTACGTGCCGCCGTCCACGGGGCAGACTTATTTCTCGTTTAGGATCGCATACGCGAAATGTGGCACAAAACCGGGTGAGTTTTTTTTTGTTATATTGAGTACGTTTATTAAGGCCTTATACTTCTACTAAGGGAAAATTCAATCTAATTATTTAAAGGAAATAATGTTTATTATACTTTACTTCGTTCGGGTCATCATTGATCAAAAAATAACCTAAAAACAGTTTATTAGGTAAATATAAGATACTCATTCGTGACAAAAATATAAAAAAAATTTAAAACAAGAATTTAAACACAAGTAAAGTATTATCATCATATTTATCTTTTTCTTTGTCATCATTTAATTTTTTTTTTGTATTTCAATATTAGCAGATTTTTGATAATTTACTATTATAATATACCTTGTACCCATTTCAACTAAGCTCTAGCTTGTGCTAGGACAGAGGTTCCCAACCTCGTGCCCGAACTCTGCTCTCCACTACTCGACACAGACTGATTTTTTTCTTAAACATTAAGATGAACGTTTTGATTACGAATTAATTTAATGATTTTTTTTAATTTGATATTTGTTTCCTAAGAGGATTATCGTCATACTCCTAATTACGAGGCACTGACCAATAATATACAATGCCAAAGATCACATTGACATATTGATAAGATATTTTTTATAAAATGTATTATTTTAAAACATTTTTGTTTTTTATTTATTAATAAATTATGAATATAAGAAAATAAATGATGGTAAAAGAAGAACTTATGGAAGGAGTTGGTCGATTAAAATAGCTGGTGCCCGCCACTCGACCAATATTTTGGAATGTGCTCTAGAGTACAAAATGGTTGGGAACCCCTATGCTAGGATATGGTTTACGACAATAGACGAATGGCGGGATTCGAACTCTTGACCTCGTGATCAGAAATCCGTACCCACAACCATTAGGCTATCAGCGCTTAAAAAGAGAGGTATTTAAAATGCAACGCTTTAAAAATAGAATTAAAATAAAAAAAGCAGTAACAATTAATATAATATAAAATTAGTTTATAATTGCCAGTTTATTACTGGCAACATAAAACTTTATATTACCACAACTAGTTTCATATTAATTTAGTGTTTGTTTTACGTATATAAATTAATTATTTGTTCAGTTCAGTTCGTTTAATGAACGACACATAACGAATCGAAGCTGCGGTTTAATTTGCAAATATGGGTCGCGGATGATGTGTGAAATCCATAAATACATTTGCGGTATTCACTAAGGGGCAATCAAAATGCCGTCAAATGTTCGTTTTAATGAATTTACTAAAGCTGTAAATCTTATGGATAAGCTAAACTTTTGTTTCTGCACTATTCTATTATGGTACTGTAATATTTTATGGTATAAAAGATGAATTCGAACTAGCTGTATCCGCAAAACCGAATACAACACATAATGTAATGACGCTAATCTGGAAGAACACATAGGCTACATTTGATCCCGGAAATTGTTAAGGTTCTCCAGGGATAGGTAGTTTTTTATTATTGCTTGTTAATACCGCAACGATTCAACATATCTTACTAAAATTTAGTACGGATATAAAATAAAGTCTGGAATAACACATAGGATACTAAGTTTTATTTTAGTTACGCGCGGATGGAGTCGCGGTCGACAGCTAGTCTATTATAAGACTAATATTATAAATGAATATATGTTTTTCTCAAAGGCCGGTAGCGCATCTGTGGATCCTCTGATGGTGCTGAAGTCCATGGGCGTCGTTGATCGCCTCGGACTTCCGGAGACTCGTTTGCCTCCTTATAGTAAAAAATGCTGCATATTTGTTAGAAGTTATCTCCAGAACGGCTCTATGAATCTAAATGATATTTGACACAAATGCTAATCATGAAGTGTTTTTTAGTTATAGTTTGACTATATTAAAACAACTAAGTTAATGCCAAACAACTCCAGGATATTTTTATAAAATGTTTGTTATTTTCTTTTGCTATAATTTGTTATTAACTTTTATGTTAATTATTTAATTACTGTTTAATTTGAAAATATCTTTCTAAATGGCGAATTCGTTAGTGATACTTTTAGCATTAATTAAAGGTTATTTAGTAAAGTAGTAAAAACTAATTTGAGACCACACTCGAGATCTTTTGTTTATTATATCTTTATAAAATTGGTAACGGCTCGAGCCGAGGCCCTGAACAGTTGTAGAGCCCGCTTTAACATCTTCGCACGAATGGGCCGGCTCGCCCAGTGTAATACCACGACCACACATAAGACAGGCGTGAAGTGGAAGTAATTCCACGTTTCGTCTAATCAGTGTGCGTTCCGGAGGCCTAATACTAGTCCTCTTCCCCTTCCCACCCTTTTTTTTATAAGGATGATAAGGGAATGTGGATTTCACGGCGGAGGGGATGCATAGGAAGAGGAAATATTCTCTTTCAATGCGACTCCTCCTCCGTCGATTAAAGGTAGGCAACGCATCTGCAATTGCGGATAGTCTATGGGTAGCGGTCACTTCGCTATTTCAGCGATTATAGGTGGCCGCTTGCTCGTTTTCCACCTTGTAATATAATATAAAAAAAGGCTCCCGAGGAAGCGCTCGAGCTTAGTTAATCCTAAACAAGGCTTAGCCTAAGCATTATCTGCCCTCGTCCAGCTCAAGACCGGTGAAGCTGTAAACGCCTCTTCAAATTAGTGAGAACTCAGTCACCCAGAAAAAAAGACTGGTGAATGAAATTGAATAAATACGGAGTCTTGATATAAACGGCTGACTCACGTATACTTAATCCGGTGCCGGCACCGACTAGTTTCGAGTCCACCGGAGACTCTTCTTCAGGGTGAGTGGGACTGGTATTATTTCACGGTCGCGACTGTCACACACTCACACGCGACACTCAGTGAGAGACAGGCCGCGAAATAATACCAGTCCAATTCACTAGTTGGTGCCGACATCGGATTAAATATATGTGAGTAAGCCGTTTTTGTTTTGTTATAATAATGTCTCACGAAAGTTTTAACAGTATTAATACGGAGTCGGCTTTACGATGTTGGTACTCTCATTTTACAGTCTTTTACGAGTCCAGTAATTCATTTACGGAACATTCAACACTTACACTGTTGAGATTCTATGAGATTTTTGTCACAGATTTTCTTGTTTACTTGTTTTATTTACACATTTTATTCGCCGACGTAATAAAAATGTCCTTTCACATAATTATGGTCGTTAAACGCGGTTAATATATTGAAGTTGTTATATTCGCTTTTAAGGGTAAACGCAAGCTGTGTTCAACAAATTACTATGCATTTTTTCTTATTTACTGAGACATGGTTAAAAATAAATACTAACTTTCTAAATGCATAAATTTATATATGACATAAAGTGTTGTGAAAAGTACTGTTATTTTAAAAACTTTTTGTCTAATATGTATTAAACTAGATGTCGCCCGCGACTTCGTCCGCGCGGAAAAAAATTTAACTGGTAACCTATGTATTCATCCGGAATATGTTTTATTTTTATTTTTACGGCTAATAAGATAATGTTTTACAAACTGTTGTGGAATTACCGAGTAAATATATAAATAACAAAAAACTGCATGTACCTCGGGAACATGATATTGTACTGGGATGAACCGTATCCCATTTGTTAATTCAGATTTTGATTTGTATATAAACCGATTTTTAATAAAATATTTTGAATCGTCGCACAATTATCGTACAAGCATAAAAAAAACAAAATCAATATATCCCACGGGAATTACTAATTCCGAAATCAAAAGTAGACTATGTGTTCTTCCAGACTATCCTCTACATCTATGCCAAATTTCATCAAGATCCGTTCAGGAGTTTAGTCGACAAACGGTAACAAATCCATCCATCTGAACTTTCGTATTTAGCTTATAACTTGTAACCATTTCTTTATTTGGCGTTTGAAAATGTCTGTATTGTAAAGATTAAATGTATAAATGTATAGAAACACTTATTCATAGAGACAGTGGAGCGCTAAAACCTTTTAGTATTGTGTTAACATTTGCAGCTTGTCGTTGTTTCGTGACTGATTAATCGATAGCCGGAGATAACCTCTTACATTAAACTCTGTCTCCCACGACCTCTGTATTCACTTTTATTCAACTTTGTATTTGAAATTCAAAACTTCAATACTTGGAAATAAATGTCTATTTAATATTAAACAAATAATTAAATGGATTCAAAAAGTTTTTTTTTTTCATAAAAGATATTTGTGAAAATTTCACTTCATGGAAGCTCATAAATAATGTATCAGTTTAGTTTAGGCTCGGAGCCTCACCTAATTTAGAGATGATTAGGCCATTTTAACCATTCTGGCCCATTGCGAGTTTCTTGATTTCACACACTGTTTTTTTTTAAAGAACATCCACAATTTAAGAACGGCGGACAACTGTACATATGTAATTCGAAAAACACAATGTTACATGGCGGGATTCGAATTTAGGAACGGCAGATTAAAAGTGAGGTCAGTAAGCTACCGAAGCCCTTTAAAAGTTATCCATTTAAAATACATTTAACATATCCGTAAACTATTAAACAAGTTGAATGTAATTCTTTCAAACAAATAATTTGTACGCTTTTCTCATTTTGTATAAAATCAATAATATTCCTTAAAAGCAAACGTGTGTAAATAAATAATTTGTCATTTAATTGCAGCGACAACTAACAATAAATCGTATAAATCGCTTTCGGTCAACTTCTGCTGCAGGTTGGTCCCATTTCAACAAAGTAAAGTAAGTTTTTCTCGTTTGCGATTCCTAGTTATGTCCTCTATGGCTAGTGTATGTAACGGACGGAGCCCGCTCGTTCTGCGAACGTGCAGCAAGCATTGTTTCTGAGAATCGCCACCCGGCCGGACCGCATAACATAAGCGTGTAAGGCGCATTTTTCCATGATAGCCCGCCGTCGAGACGCCAACCCTGAATCCCGTACTCTGAAGCATTTCCTTCCCAAAGTGTCACGACATTTGCAACTCTAAGCCGTTTTAACATGTAATTTCAATGGGACAAATTTAAATGTTTCCAGTCGTAATTCAAGTTTTGGAGTGTCAGGCGCTTGCAACCTTTTGCTATGTCGTTCTAATGCTTCGTGGTATTGAAAGGGAGGCAATTGAAAGCTCTTAAGGGTCATTATCGCGTGGGCCGCTGTGACCGGGAGACTTGTCTTCGATCCGCGTTCTTCGGACGACTTCCACTTTTTGTACGAGTTCATCCGCATTTCGTCCTAGTAATAATAAGGATTAAAAATAATTCTCATTTATAAAATAAAACACATAAAATATCTCCTAAAAATTTGTCACTCAAAAACTTAAACTAGAAATTGTTCTACTGCTTTTATTTCAATTAGAAAGGTAGGGAACACCAATATATATTCTTTTTCCAGTTGTTCTATAATAAGAAAATCTGCAGTAATCATGTTATTTGCCATTTTAAATTAAAAGTATGTTTAGCGCAGATTTAATACAATACTTATACAAATTTCCAGACTTGCACGGTCAGTTCTACGAGAATACAGTGGTGGTGCAGTACGACAAGGACCTCCTGGAGGTGTGGGACGAGGCTAAGCGGCTGCGCTGCGAATGGTTCAACGACTACGAGAAGACAGCCTCCAAGCCGCCAATGGTGATCGCAGACCTCGATGTTGTACAGCTGGACTTCAGAGGTGGGACTTTAATTTGTTTTTTTTATTTCTTTTACTAAATATTATGGTCGGTGTGTCTTTTTTGTGCTCTACTTTGTTTTTATTGTCTTCCCCATAATGTATTTTAAGCCAAAGTTTTTAGTAGCATATTTATAAAATGTAATTTTATTTTATAAGAAAGTCTTTATGGAACACATTGTGAGATTTTTGAAATGGATAATTTTGTATACTATTTTATGCCTTTTTGGAAATTCTTCTCGGCTTATTTTTATATGTGATTAATACATATGCCATATATTTTTAAGCAAATTTATATGTCTTAAATATAGTATGTGGTTACATGATGTATGTATTCTTAGGTGATAATGTGGACTGTTGGATGGAGATACAAGCGGGCAAAGGTCCATGGGCGCCGCCTGTGTCTGGGATTGTGCCACTTGGTTCCACTTTAACGCTCGTGGTAGCCATCAATGATTACAGAGGTAAAGTTATTTATTTTAAAATTTTCTATAAAAACTGTAAAGTATCTAAATAATTCAAACAATTTTTTACAACTACATTGATAACCCAATTTAATGGTTATTATATAAAACATATGCCTTTATTTTTGTCTTTACCTACTATTCAGTTTAGCATATATTCGACCTTTTTGGTAATCAAGAAGTTCGTAACGGGGTGGATCGTACTGGCCACTAAGAATGTTGCATATTTTTTTTACATGAAAAATGATCAGCTAACGTAGTGTAGAAATAGTATTCGTAGTGTAGAATTTCATGAACGCTTTTAAAATAAATTGTCTGTCGTAATCTGCCTTCTCCCTGTTTCTTGTATTCCCACAGTCAAAGGCTTTTAGGCGTTTTTTAAAATACTCCCATCCTTACGATACTTATGACATTATTTTTAAATTAATATTTGATTAGTTATATACTTTATTGCAGGGGTATTTTGTTTGTTTTACATTAACAACGATGTTTACGTTGAATGTTAAATTAAAAATGAATTCTTAAACGAGTTTTACTGTCTTTGTACAGATTTATAGTTGGATTATTAAAACTTATACGAGTGTTGCGCGGGTTTCATAATTAGCTGTTAAACCTGAGCTGAGAATTTACAAGCACTTGTTAAAAGAGTACAGACTATTAAATCACACTTTTCAGTTATACTGATCGTCTATTGTTTCCAGTGGACACCAACGTTAAATTTTTTGTCTTTATTTTTTATTTAATATTGGTATATCGATATGTGGTGTTCAACATCGTATACGAGTATATCTTGAATAGATCAATTTTTAATGTGATTATTATTATTTAACAATGTTATTTTTCTATTAAATTTAAAGGTAACTTTTGTAAGAATTTTGTTCTTCATTTTATTTTCACACTAGCTGTCGACCGCGACTCCGTCCACGCATTCTTTTTCTATAACAAAAGAATTTTTGCAAAATAAACGTAGCCTTAATTACTCCTAATTACATCAGCTACTTGCCAATAAAAGCCGTGTCAAAATCGGTCCAGCCATTTCAGAGATTAGCTGGAACAAACAGTCAGACAGACAGACAAAAATTGTAAAAAAAAGTATTTTGGTGTATGTGTATACATATAAATATAAATGTATGTGTATAATTGTAGTAAAAAACAGATATTTCAATATGACAAACAGACGCTCCAATTTTATTATATGTATAGATTAAAATATTCATAGATCTATTTAAACTTTACTAATATTTTCTAATTCGTTCTAAGCTCTAAGCTTGTGCTAAGAAATGCCTTACGAGAATTTATTGATGTTATTTTGATTTAATTAATTCCTTATTGGTGTATTAATTTAATGCGGTATAATTTACATCGTAATGCTGCTAAGTTTTTCTATATCTATATATAGGCCTATTCAGAATCCACGTTATTCGAATAGTATTGGTGTAATATTATATTGTTGACCGTTAGACTTGATTGACGACAGTCAAATAGACAAGTCGTGGGTGTTTATACTTTACTTGGTTCGGACTTTCTCAATAACCACAAGACGTATTAAGACTTTTTGTGTTGTTACTTTTATTACTAGCAGTCGACTTCGTTCACACGGAATTAAAAAAAAGCTTAGTAGGCTATGTGTTCTTCCGGCCTATGTTCTATATCAGTGCTAAATTTCATCAGGATCCGTGGATCCGTTCTGGAAGATACCTGCAAAGAAACAACTATCCATCCAAACATTCGCATTTATATTAATAAGATTGCTATATTGATTATACATAATGTTAACATTTAAAGGAGTGTTCATATGTTTGATAGTAATATTTAAGTAATTTAGATTTTAGATTTTTAATACTCAAGAAGTATGTCAAAAAAAAGAACGAAGTTCAATCACAATTTAAAAGGAACTTACTTATTTACTAAGTAGTGAAAACATGATTAAGAGCCTTCGACCAAACATGCGAAATCAAATTCTGAAACTAAATAATTATGGTGGTTTAAAAAAAATTTTTTTTAAAGTATAGGACTAAAAATAATTCCAATATATTAAACATACAAAATTAACAATAATTGTAGACTTATAAATCAATCTTATTGATATAAATGCGAATGTTTGGATGTTTGTTTGAAGGCATCTCCAGAAAGGCTTAACGGATCTTCATCTAATTTGGGACAGATATAGAATATAGTCTGGAAGAAAATATAGTCTATATTTACTAGGTGTTCTATTTAATTCTTTGTGGATGGAATCGTAAGACACCTAGTATATTATAGTATATTTATAAAAGAGGTATCAACTTATTAATACATATTTTTAGGTGAGATCGATTAAGTTCAACACAATGTAGGTAAACTAGTATTCAATTGTGTCGTCACACGAGAACCGAATCTCGCGAAACCGACTCTAACAGGGTAATAATAGTGTGTAAACAGACACGTTAACGGTACGTAGAATAGTAAAAAGTAGACTGGACAAATACGTTCGAATGAGTTAGCTTAACGGACCGTGCGCCGGCCAGAGTTACAGCTGGTACACATTGGGCGTTTTAAACGCGTACTTTCAAACGCGCGTTTTTTTATAAGAGAAAGGAACAAACGAGCGGCGGGAACACCGAGGTGCTATTCTTGCCCATGGACATCACCAACATTAGAGGATGCAACATGACTTCTAGCAGGCTGGACATACTGGAATTGTTAAATTATTAGCCCAGATTTACATCACAATAGTTACAAAATACGTTAACAAGTTTGTGCTTTAATACCATGCATCCTAATATACCCAGCTATACGTATATACCGCGCGATTGTATGGGTATATTCGGACTTTTAATTGTACGTTTTTGCTAAAATGTTTTTTACATTGGTAGCCCGCTTTAACATCTTCGCACGAATGGGCCGGCTCACCCGGTGTAATACCACGACCACAAAGAAGACAGGCGTGAATTGGAAGCTATTCCGCGTTTTGTCTGATTAGTGTGCGGTCCGGAGGCCTAATACTAGTCGTCTTCCCCTCCCCGTCCTTTTCTTATAAGGGATGGATGGGAAGGGGAAAAAAGAGGAAATATTCTCTTTCAGTGCGTCTCCTCCTTCGTCGATTAAAGGTGGGCAACGCATCTGCAATTGCGGGAGTCCAGCGGTCGCTTCGCTTATTCGATTCTATTTAAGTTGGCCGTTTGCTCGTTTGCCACCTTGTAATATAAAAAAATACTCCTGTTAAATCCCTAGTAAGTGTGTACAGAAGTTTATTGTATAACATCATAGGACTGGAGAGTTTAAACGCGCGTTTTTTAAAATTCGCATAGTGTGTTTTCTCTATAAGAACAACTTCTCGTATATCCAGTCGCTACAAGGTCAATATTTACAAGAATTAACAACGGTGATCAATGATTTCAGTACTAAGCACAATTAATAAGCTTTAAGCTCTCACTGCATTAGCGTGGGAGTCAATCACTTGGAACTCGTTGAAGTCTTTTGTATTGAGTTTTTGAATTACGATGTTCTAAAGCTCAATAACAGATATTGAAATAAGATTTTTTTTCGAATATAATTGTTTTTTAATGTTATGATCTCTGAAGTATTTATAAATTCAAAAATTCTGTATCCAAAAGTCTTTGAAATTTGACTAGAATGAGGCCACCTGAATTTGTCAAAATAGCGATGCGACTGCTGCCTATAGATATTCGCGATTGCAGATGCGTTGCCTACCTTTAATCGACGGAAGAGAAAATGCATATAAAAAGAGTATTCTGCTATGCATCGCTTCTTCTGAAAAATCACCTTCCCCTGTTCATACTTGTAGGAAAAATGTAAGAAGGGTGAAAGTAGAGAAAATCATGCTTTCGGCACGCCTAGAAGACCGCATAGGCGTAAATACGTGTATATCGACGCTGGAAAGCGTCAACGCTGTAACCCCGAAAGTATGAAATTTACAGGAGTGCCAAATTACTTTCGGAATTTTAGAAAAAAAAAATCATAACTCATGAGCTAATACGCCTACAAGTATGCGGTATTTAACAATGTTGTGTAGTTTGTGCTAACCTATAATAAAATCATTATCGTTTTATCGTAATATTTTCGGGTAATATAGGGTTACAGCGTTTATGCTTTCCAGCGTCGATATGTTTAAGGTAAATGCCGTACAATTTTGCTTATGTTGACAATCAATAAGGTGTCCTTGGAATATGTTATAGTATTTAATTACCACCTGCTCCATTCTAAGGAATTCAATGAAATACATATTATACTAAACGGCTCTTCAAGAAAGCGAAACTTGAGTGTTAACAGGCGTGAAAATTCTCTATGGAATTTTGGAGAATCATGGCCTTATCATTTAAGTCGCTGTTGCATATTTCCCACATTTAAGCCACCTTTAAGTTAAAATACTTGCTAAAAACCACCAACTAGCGGTTTGTTAAGCATAATTTACAATATTACAGTGTTAACTTAATGAGGCACAGAAAGCTCATATCTGTGTTTAAACAGCTTTTGCTTGCATAGTTAAATGGAATGTTTACTCATTTGTTTCCGCTTGCAAGCGAGTTTGGTGAAGCGTTAAGCTTTCGCGGCTTCCTAGCAATGTCTAATTAGTATTCTCTTAATGTTTAACCAGCTGCTAATATTACTTACGTTAAGTTTTATTGTGATTGTCTTTAAATAAAGCCGCAAAGTAAACCACAGTAGCCACAAAATAGTAAAATCATTAAGTTCATAGATATCTTTACCACACATAATATGGTCGTACTACGTATCTATGACAGCAAATTCACAGATGCGTTATCCATTTCGGTTACTAAAGATAAGAAAAGATTCCAAAAAAGGCAATATGACGAGGATGGGCTGCGAAAGCAATCCTCGTCAATTAAAATAGCAATTACCCTAGGTATCAATTATTCGTATAGTTTATAATGTTGGACTACCCCTTACCCTTCATTCGCACTGGCGCTTTTTATTGCACTTTTAAAAAGCGTTCAAATAGAATTATTTCAATAATGCATTTATATGTATCATTTTTTTCATATATATGTTAAAACGGCAAGGCTTTTAAATCGCGACGGATTTTTTCGCGTAGTGATGCTTTTTGTGCTCAGAGAAAATGAAATAAGGATGATTTTAAAGCGTTCAGAGCAAGAGCGTTGTAAGAAGTCCCCTGGGATAGATTTCAGCTTATATAAACTGTGTATAAATAATACAAACTAGTTGACACTACAAGACATGTGAAAAATTGTATTTCAGGCGAGTTTGATATGCGAGTGAAGTCGTGCGCCGCGTCTGATGGTTCTGGACACGTTATTCAGCTGTCTGACGAATACGGATGCGTTCTACGTCCAAAGATGATTTCCAGGTAATCATAAGAATTTTAAAACATAACACTATCACCCTCTCCTCAAGCTATTAAGTAACAACCAATAATAAAGAGTTGGGAAATTAAAAATAAACGTTCGGTTACTAAAAGCTGAATTGTTGAAAAGTTAAATATTATCTTTTTATTATAGTTTGCCAGTTACTGTTGAGAAAATCTACAATTAAAGTTATGCAGTGTCGATCACAAGTATTTCTTGGTCGTTTTGACGTAAGACTAAATAAAAACATATCATTTTCAGATTTCTCAAAGCCAAGGCTGCGGATGAACGAGCGACCGTCATAACTTACGCATTCTTCCACGCGTTCAAATTCCCTGACGCTCTGAGCGTGCATATCCGTTGCAA
Source organism: Papilio bianor (assembly GCA_011763625.2). Classification (NCBI taxonomy): domain Eukaryota; kingdom Metazoa; phylum Arthropoda; class Insecta; order Lepidoptera; family Papilionidae; genus Papilio; species Papilio bianor. Next base: position 2,554,582 of record JAAOEG020000032.1, on the reverse strand, counting down.
GGTTGAAATCTGCAGACACGGTTGTCTCGACCACTGTCAGCTTGCGGGTGTTACACCGCAGCGACACGCGCTCGACAGGAAGGACGACCGTGCTCATCAGGACCATAACGAGATCAGGTAAATTATATTTAGTGCCATCTATCGGCAATTATCAGTAAATTATTGTTAATTAATAAGTAATAACATTATTTATTTTTTAATAATGCTTAAAATTATAACTTTTTTATATTAAATGTTTAATTAGACAGATAGATTACTAATATTTTTTGTTTACGACAATAATCGAATGGCAGGCTAACTCTCGACCCCATTTCCGGAAATCCATACCCTTAACCATTATGCTATTGGCGTTTAACTGAAATCTTAGAAATAGAACTAACCATATTTTATTAATTATCAACGCATGCGAAATTATAGTTGAATTTCTAGTCTTTGACTATTTAAATAATCATTTTGATTTTTCAATGATAACATCTTTCATAATTTTATAGTGACTCTTCGGCTGAGGGTTCGGACACGAGTCTAGCAGAAGAGTACCAGCGTCTTCCACTAGAAGAAGCATTCGGAGACGAGGTGTCAGGTGACGTGGTGCCAGCGCCAGCGCCTCTGCCACAGAGGGCCCCCGCGCCTGTCGAGGAAACCGACTCCGATCAGATATCAACTTTAGAAGAAGCATTTGAGTCTTTGAACCGCAGACCATTTACTGTAAGTAAAAATCTTATAATGTGATTACTGTAACAGATATGAATAGTATTGTCTTTTCTTTTTTTATTTCTTCCGAGTATGCGGTAGTCGCAAAAAGTTGACAGTTTTTTTTATTTAACAACCGCATTTCGCATTCGAAAGAAAAATTTAAAACAAATAATGTAAATCAAATTTAGAAGTTTATAATGTATTATAAAAATTCTGATTTAACTTGTCTTGGTTTTTAGGATCGGGCACCTGAATACGAACATTTCCCACATGGACCACGAAACCTTGCGAACAGCGATAATACGGGACAGAATGGAGAAACTATGACCTCGCCTAAAGGTCGCGGGCCGGCGGTCGCGGGTCCCAGATCTCTACGAAAGCGACGCTCCGTACGCGACTCGAGGTCCGCGGACGTGGGTGTTTCTGGAATTTATGAGGTTGTTTCCGAAGCTGATTTAGCTTTTGGACCTTCAAGAGAACCCGTCACTGTCTTCAGTGGCAGAATACGTGAAGAGGTAAATACATACATATTGTTGTTATAATATTTGAACTCTAGAAGTACATAATAAATTCTTGTGCAAAAATAAAGGGTCGTTTAAGAAAGTGAATATCTTGGAAGATAAAGAAGCTAGCTAACTGAAATAAATTATGCATGATACACAATTAAATATCCTTGAAATAATATGAAATATCAATTAAATTTACTATCAAACACTATTTATTTCAGTTAGATACCGTTTTAATTTTCCAAGTTATTCAAACTTTCTTAAGTGACCCTTTATTTTTCTCACGAGTGTATGTTACTTTTCCAAAAATCTCTTTCGTAAAAGCAAGTCTTAAAACATTTGTATGAACACAGATATATTTTTGATAGCTATGAGTGATTGTCGTATATGCTTATAGGATTCCAGACCCAGCACATTTTGTGTCATCAATCTTCGCACCCATATTTTACTTTCTAAGTACCATTGCTTACTCCAGGTGGTGTACGGCGTGTGTATGGGTGCGGTGAGTTTCGGCGCTCTGTTCGCGTCAGCCGCGGGCGCTGCGGCGGGCGCGGCTCTGGCTGCTGCAGTGATGCTGCACCGGCTGCGGTCGAGGATGGCCGCGCAGCAAGTGCCGGTGTCGCCCGCGCCCGCCTCGCAGTCCCTCGCCGCCTGGATGGCACTCAGGCTGCTGGGCTCTCCTCATCCACACCATTCACACGAAGGCTGATCGCATATAGGAATTGTTAACAAGACTGTCTTAGTTCTAGCAATACATCTAACTTAACTGTGGGTATCGACTGCAGTGACACGTGTTATGACACTCATCCCTCAAGTCTTTAAAAAAACCGAGACAAAGATGTGTCAATACATGTTGTTAAAGCAGTGGAAACCCACAGTAAAACCGCATCTCGTATATCGAAATAAATTGCAATTTTTTCTGTATAGTTTACCTCTACATTCACAAGTTTAATAGTGACTTAAATAGTGGAATCATTCTAAATCTTCACTAAGGGACTTCCTTGAAATCTATTTTTGTAGTTAGAAGTGTTTGAAAGGTCAGTGGTTATTAATTTTGTTTTATTCTTTGAAATGTCTTGCTTGTAAAATTAATGAACTCGTTGTATTTCTAAACACCTCATGAACACAGTTGGTGCTAAGTCGTGCTACGGACAAAGTCCATTAAAACCTGATTTTCACTGTTGTGAATATTATACATTTTTAACATAAGTTTTGTACAGAATTCATTTTTATTTTTACAATCGCTAATTTATAATTGTGTTTCTTATATTTAGTGGGTAAGAGTTGAGTCATGCCATTAGTTATAAGTTTAATTAAGAACTTTCTATTTTATTTCTGATATGAATCATTTTATAAATTTAAAGAACTTATTTCTTTCATTTATTTATTAAATATTGTAAATTCTAAATTAAAATACTATTTTACTAACTACACTTCACTTAATCTATAAATATAAAATAAAGTCGTGCTAGTTACACTATAACTCAAGAATTTGCGTACTGATTTCGCAGAAAATTGATGGGGATGTAGCTTAAAAACCAGGAAGCGGACATAGGACTCTTATTAATCTTTTTAAACTATTTCCTGGGGTTTCGTCGACAATAAGTATAGTAAATTCTCCAAAACGTGGTGTAACAAAAACGCATCTGACATGGAATGACAAAACGCAAATGACAGCAGAATATAATTTTATCTATTGTTAGGAATAATAAAAAAAAATGTCCGAAATCGGTAATTAGCAAATATCTAATAAAATACTAAGATTTTTTATAATTGCGCGCGGACAAAGTCGCGGGCAAAAGCTAGTATATAATTAGCAATTGTTAGAACTTTAATTATTATAAATTCAATTTAATTGTAAGATAGTGTAAATGAATTTTCTGAACCTTTTTTATTCCGTCCCTTTATATACGTAGTTAGTATCAATTTAAATATTTCAGATTCCATTATAATCGAAACACCAATGAAATATTATTAAAATCAGACACATCCTGTATATTATTAAGTTTGCATTTATGTTGCATTTATTATTTATAGTCTTTCCTAATTTTGCTCAACATCAATTGTATTCTGAACATAATTAGTTACTAATATTAATGTAATTATAAATTAAGTTTTTATTTAAACGAAGAAATTAAGAATTGTTAGGTAATTCGATGTTTTCGTCATTTAATGAGTATAAATAATTTTTCGTAAATTCCTTAATCTTAAATATAATAAATTAAAAGTACGGTCGGGGAATCTGGCAGTGTTCCATCTTTAAAGTTAATCGCTTGTACTTATTGTATTTATTGAGACGACGATGCGAAAACCAATAACCATTAGGATGAAGCTTTTTAAAGTGTCTGTATGCAAAAAGGTCGGTCAGTGGTTAGCGGCTAATTGCTTTTTATTATTATTGCATCACTTTTTCAACTCACTGCAACCTTATTGGTTATTTGTAAAAACAGGCGGAGTTTGTCTAGTGGAAAGAAACAGGGCAATTTTTCTTTAAATGAAACACCGCGAATTTCCGCGACTGTACATGTTCCGGTTAAAGTTTTAATATTTTTAAGACATTAATGTTGTATGTTTATCATCAGCTCATTTTACGTCCCCACTGAGGGGTGAGCCTACCCTAAGTTAGGGGTGACTAGGCCTTATTCAACCACGCTGGCTCAATACGGGTTGGTTGACTTCACAGATATGTGCATTATCACGATGTTTCCTTCACCGTAAGAATGTCGGGTAAATGTACATATCAAATTCGAAAACCGAAAAACAAATTGGTATATGGCGGGATTCGAACCAGGACCTGCGGATTACAAGTCAATTACTTAGACCCGGAGCTACAGACGCTCTTTTTGTGTTAATATCAAATGTAATAAAGAATTGTAGTATGTATTCTTAAAATGTGAAATGAGTTTTTTATATCTGTATAAATATACTCAAGTTTTTTTTTAATTTCTTGTACTCGTATGTTTAAACATCGTTTTACCAGCGAATCATTTTCTTCAACCAAAATAATTATAATATTTTAGTTCGTCCAAAAAATTTGCATTTACATTAACTATTACGATTTAAGTAAGACAATGTTTTTTGTGAGAACATAATATATTTAGTGCAATTTTATTTTATCAACTTTATTTTTATGATTAAATTTTAATAAGTTTTTTTTCGATGCGGTTACGGTACTTTCGGTTGAATGTTATATCTTCGTTTCTTTCATTTTGCGGGATTCATATATTTGTTGTGAACAAACACATAGTATGATTTAGTTCTCCGTGTGATTGTGTCGATATGTTTAAGGGCGAGATGACTTGTTAATTTGTTTAATGGAATAATAAAATTATGTTGAAAGTGATTTTCAGAATTATTACACCCCCCTTTACCTCTATAATCTATTTAATAAACTTTTCTTAATACAGGTGTCCCGAAATTCGACGTTAAACCGGAATTAGGTAATAGAGCAAATCAAAATTATAAAAAAAATATTCAAGAAATTTAAGTCATGTATTTTTTTACATAGTATTATAATTTCTTATGTTTTCTCAAAAATTTATGTCCTGTGGTAGTTTGGCTCCTATAGCTACAAATCCTTACTTTTTTCGATTTTATTTTTCTTGTTTTATCCTGGATAGTGTGTATGTAGCCTGTTGTTTTAAATTCTAAGCAACCTGTTCCACTTAGAATAAAATGCCAAATTTATTCAAACCAAGATTGGAAAAATAATACTTCACCCAACTTTACCTAACTGTTCTGTACTGTAAAACTATACTAGACTGTACTGTAAAAAATGTACTACACCAGTTTAGTAAGTAACCTTAAAAATTTACGCATTTACTAAGGTTTCTGAAACGAAATAATTTAGCAAGTGCTATAGCACTTGCTAAATTATTTCTTAGAATACACGGAAATTATTTATGAAAAACCTCAGTTTTGAGAAAAGTGTTTTAATGCTAAAAATGATTTTACTGTAACCAAAGATTGCCTTAAGTGTAAATCAGAGTTTAAGTTAGAGGATGAGTCATGAAGTGACTGAAGACTTCAGACACACACACACAGACACAGACACACTGACTGAAGACACTGAGACTGAGGAATTCAGTCCATGAAGTGTGAGTGAGACAGACAGTGACGCTGTGAAGACATACTTTTTCTTAAATTTATGATAAACATCAGTTAAGTTTAAAATTAAACAACCATTATTTTTTAGTTTTGCTTCAGTTGCAATACAAGTTCGAAATCACATTGATTACTATGTCCTCATAATATAACAAATTTCTTTCAACACCATGTATTTGGTTTGGAATCCGGCCCTCAGTAGGGATAAGACGGTGCAAATTTTCTTTTTTTTTTATAAAAAAAAGGGGACAAACCAGCAGCGTGAACATCGACGTGTCAAAGGTTATTTGCTAAACTGGTGTACTACAATTTTTTTAACAGTAAAATGGCATATACATTCAAAATTTATTAAAATTTTACTTTCAATGGTGTGTAAAATAACAGGCATAGGGGATGAATGTTTGTGTAGAAATATTAAATTTATTAGAATGTTTGAGAAGTATCATATTAGAAGATTTACGGAGTTATTGCATAAAGTGAAACTTATTGCGCGTAAGAAACTTACCAAGCACCGCACCGTACACAATAAGTGCTTTGCAGACGCGCGGAGAGGATAGAGAATGTGCCTGAGTTTGCTAATCCGAATCGACTTCCTGGCTGATGGTAAAGTCAGATACCCGTGCGTTTTAAATAATTAAAAACTCTACCTAAATACACTATTCCACGCGGATGAAGCCGCGGGCAAAAATTAGTATTATATATGCAATGTCATGGATGTACTGATGAATGTTTGTTTAAATGTATCTCCATAATGACTTAAAGGAGTGAAATTTGGTATTATTGTAGAGCAGTGGACGGCAAACTTAGTAACCAAAGAGCCAAATAGGACATGTTTAAATAATTAAAAGAAAAATTAGGAGCCAAATTCGCTCGTTTAGTAAACTTTTGACTAAATAACTATTATATGTGCTTGCACCTTGGAAAGTTTGAGTAAGTCAGGTTTGTGTGCTGTTTATAATTTTAGGCATAATTCCGACTTTTCTTCAATGACACTTTTCAGCTTACTCTTAATTTTTTACCACGTTGTTGTTAATTAAAACAGTAGTATGCAATCCGTGGATATTTGTGCCAGAGCCGCTCTTAAGAAGCCAAAGAGCCACATGTGGTTTTGGAGCCGCACCTGCCGACCACTCTTGTAGAGTATAGTCACGAAAAACACATAGGCTACTAATTTTTTTTTTGTTAATTAAGCGCGGTCGGAGTTGTGGGCGAAAGCTAGTCATAAATATAGTATTCTAACAGATCATAAGATACTGCTCAACATAAGGATTTTAAATACTATTGTATACTGTTATTCATTTTGGTTTCTACAATCCTTTACACGCAATAAATAGATATAAATAAAAAGACGCTGAAATAAAAAATACTCCTTTTAATACGAATTAATTATTACAGACTTGTCACAACATTTATAAACAATATATTTTGTCAACACAAACAATGATTATTATTTTATTAAACAACTCGGGATATCTTATGTTCCCAGCATTAATTAAACTAACATTTTAAAACATTTGTAATAAGAAAAACTTAAGGAGGAGGTACTCAGGTGGTGTGAAACAAGATAAAATTAAGAATAATAATATAACTATACTAAAATAAATAATATTAATACTAATGACAAGTTAAATTAATTCTAGCGGTTCTCCTAAATGCTGATATACCACGTATTAGATTTTCCGTTGCCCCTAAATCAAATGTACTTCGAAAAGGGGTAACGGAAGATTGTACTTATTACACTATAAACTATTGCTTGATACATATGGCTCTACCATAAATATAGACAGTGATCCAAATACAGTTTAGCTTAATACGTCAACCCTTTTTCAATGTGACTCTAGACGGCGCTAGCGTCGGGAGCGGATTTAAAACAAATCATGGTGATAGACACATTATTATTCCTCTGCACGAGAAAACCGATCTTGAAATAAAGAACTTGTACGGAAAGCAGTGATGATATATATTTATGGTGAAACATATAACTACGTTCACGTCCATAATAACAATCAGCGTCGGTCAATGATTTAAAACACGTGTTTCACTATATTATTGGGATAATACTAAAATAGAGTTCTAAATTTGTACACATATATTGATAAATTTTTTAAATTTTCTACATTACCATCTCAAATTATTGAAAATCTTATGATATTAATGTTTAATTGAAAATTCAGAAGTGACGGTGATGACCATTTAAAAAATAGTTTTTAAATGGTCGATCTCACTAATCTATAGGATTGCGAAATACAAGAGGTAATGCAATATGAAATGGCATATTGTGAAAGTCATAAATCCTTCGCAGTAATTAAATTCTCGCGTTAAATAAGACTTAAAAACTACATATTAAACTACAATCAACAAATTCCCGAAGTTCGCATTCACAGGTCCACTGATTTTTAATGCAATGCATGTAAACGTACTTCAGTCTCTTTACACTAATATGTACAAATTTATTCTAACCAACAACGTTACGAGTAGAACCGACTTTTTGAGATTACATGCGGTCCTGAAGGTGGGTGTGGTCGAGCTAACGTCGTGATCGCTGCTGTTTTCTTCTTTAGACTGGCTATAGGTCGAAGCTTAAAGAATAAAATTGCAGACACTGCACATGAACAAATGAGAGTAGCAAGCAGAGTTCCAAGAGTTGCCGCAAAGCCAGGAGTCGTCATGCAAACGAGACCGGGCGTAGGAACAATTTTAGGTGCTGCGTTTTCTTCAGATGAATCCAAATTCAAGTCGCCCGCTGATACTACACGAATAACTCTGTTTACACCAACTTCTTTTTCAGGAGATGTAGCACGACGTTGCCTCCTAACTCTACGTTCATCTCTTCTTATTTCTGCACCAACAGGGTATGAGTCAATCTGCGGCGGACCGTATTCTACATGCTGGGCTATTAAGTTGTGACCTCCATCGGAACATTGCTCTGGGCATCGATATCTGCAAATCTGAATCGTACATTGGAAATGCACTTCCATTGAATCGGGGAATTTGAAGGCTTGGAAATGAGCATAAGAAAGTACAGATGCGCTAGCTCCGAAATTCTTTATTTTCGTGAATCTTGACATTAATTTTGGACGTGTGACACAACCTCGTCTATCTACTAGCTGTATAGGCGCGCGCTGACCATCGTGAGCAACACAGTCACGTACTAACATGTCGAATTTAGCATCATCATCTTTAATAGCAAGTACCATGGTCATGGTTTGTCCGATTTTCACTAACCCTGATACTTCCGACGCCCAAGGTCCTTTTCCAACTTGAATTTGCATCCAGCAACCAACATTGTCACCAGCAAAATCAGCTCGTACCACGTCGAGCATGTCCACAGGGAACGGTCTGAATGTAACAGCTTTCTCATACTGATCGTGCCATGTACACCGTAATTTTCTTGCCTGATCCCAAACTTCTTGTACTTGAGGATCGTACTGAATAACAATAACATTCTCAAAGTAAGTTCCAGCGGCAGCAACATCTCCCCTATATCTTGGGTCTCCACTGCCAGCGGTTCCACAAGCGTGTGCTCCGATTTCAAAGGAAGCGGAAGCCCGTCCCAAATTAGGAGGCAGATGTACACATTGATGGTTTGAGTAATGTCCTTTCGAGAAAACGATGCCAAAGAAAGGTTTATCAAAACTGAGAAACACTCGCATTGCATTCTTTTCACATTTCACATCGAGTGAGACTATTTTCGGCATATCAGGTGCAGGAGCTGGCCAAACATCCCCAGCTCCGCTGAATACTTTATCGCTGGCGGCAGTCTGTGAGTCGGCAGGCGGCGTTTGTTGCGGAGGTGGGCCACGGAACCCGGATCCTAGATCGCTCTTCAGATGATTAACTGGGGGTCCCAGAGCAAACGGCTTGGAGTGAATTTGGTGATGATTTGTAATTCTGGGCATCCCTGAAATGAAAACAATTAATTGGTTTTTAATTTAAACTTACGCAATAGTAACTATGTTAAAACACAAGATGCAATTTATGTTTACCGTATTTGTGTTAAAGCGATATCTATATCTTTTGAAATTTCAAAAAATGCGTCGATGGCTCGGGTTAATCACTTGACATGCAGGTTCTTGGTTCGAATCCCGTCAACCGCTGTATTTTTCGATTTAAGAATTTCATAAAAACATTTTGCCATGAATTACATTTTCATTTCTTACAGTGAAAGAAAACATCCTGATGTTCATTAATCCACGCATAAGGGAGAAGAAATTCTAAGACGTGTGTGAAACAACCAATCCACACCAGACCAGCGTGATTGTCTATAGCCTGTTCACTCCCAAAATCAGGTAGAATCCGAGCTCAATGGGGACTTAAAGTGATGGTGATAATATTTAAATATGGTGTTGTCCACAACACAAAACTTGCCTCTTTCTTTTTTATTAACGAACTTCCAACAACAAAACCAAGAACATATTCAATAACATCCGCAGAAGCCTAGGCTTGGTCACATGATGATGTCCTTAGCGGAGTTCACGGGAATAGTGTGCGTTCATATGATGTATAGATTCGAACACTACCTAAAGCATGATGCTGCTGTAGATGTGGCGGATTCTGCCTCCTGTTGTGCTGTGGAGGAACGGGCGGTGGCGGGCCATTGTACGCGTGGCTCGGCGTGTCTCGTTCCGCAGACTCCATCGCCAGCTGGTCTGTAGATGGCTCTACGGCATTGTTTGTGTCTGGGTTATTGCCTCCTCCTCCGTTGTCGTTCGATGTCTGGTCGCTTAGGATCGCACTCTGAAAATTAAATGTTATTAATGTTTATAAAATTTGACATAATCCTTACGAGTCGGGATTAGATTTTAAGTTACGGTGGGAGATATTTTATTTGATATTGGTAGTATTTGATTTTATTAGCTATTATATCAATCTACAATACCAAAAGATACGCCAAGAATAAATGTATACAACTATATCGGTTACGAAAAATAATTCTGATACAGTAAAACTACAAATTTGTATAAAAAGTCTACAAACTATTATTCTTCGCTGCATTTAATTATTTATGGAGGTATTTTACGTATTATTTAATTCGACACACTGACCCTCTTTGACCTGATGCTTTAGGTAAACGAAGACATGACAAAAACTATGTGTCAACACTATGTGGGTCGTTTATAAAATTAGATGGATGCCACACGGAATCTGTTTAGCTTGAATCTCGAATGGGACGACGTGAAAGTTGCTGATGATTCTGGTTTTTATTTGATTTAGATGATGACCGATTTGACCGCTCTTGTTTTGTTAATATTTCGTGTTCGACTGGTTTAAAATATAAAAATACACTGCTAACAAATTAAAGCCAACGGTCTTATTATAATGATAAAAGTGTTAAAGAATTTGTCACAAATTTGATTACCATATCATATCCTAAAACCGTAACCATATATAAAATATAGGAGAAATGTGTGATGGATGTAAGGAAGTTTTTTTTTACCATTTAAATTAAGGGATCCCAAGCTGATCGACTTTAAATTTGGAATAAAACATGATTAACTGTCCAAATACCGTATAGGCGGCTCAGTTTTTTAATTCTACTAGGACGTAGTCGCAGGAGGTCTTTAGTAATAAATAACATAAAAGTAAATCTGATAAGCTAACTTCACAATATTATTATCCATAGAAAATTTACTATTCACAAACATCTATAAAATGATCATAAACGAATCGTTAACAATTTTATAAAGCTTGTCCGTTTGGCCTCAAGGTAAGAAATTAGAAAGTATCGGCCTCGACTCAAGATGTGAAGACTTTTTTTTCAATTAAGATTTATGAGTGGGCTTGAAGTACATCGACATCGACAATTATTTTAGATTAAAATCTATATGCGTATCGGACGATAGGCGCATATTACGCCTTACTAGAGAAACGTAATAACTAAACATGACGGGCGTTTATTAAGAGAGAAATGAATTGGGCGAGCGTGTGGATCGCATTCAAATGCAGAGATTTAATTACCAATATATGTATCTATATTTGGAGAAAGATTTACATTTAGAGGTTCGACGTTACCGACGCTACCTTTTAGTAAAAGATAACCTTTTTTTGAATAACATAACTTTTTAGGGAAATGCACAAAAATAGAGTGAGTTATAAGAATACACAGAAATCATAGAAATCATTAATTTGTATATGTATATTTTTTATACATTATAAAGTGACAAACAAACAAGCTGTTAACTGAATTGGCAGAAATAGCAACCGCTGCATACCGTACCGTAAGATCTGCAATTCCAACTGGGCCAACCTTTAATCGATGGAGAAGGAGATGCACAGAAAGGGAAAATTGTCGCCTTCTATCGTTCCTTCCTCCATCAAATCAACATCTCCTTTCCTCATGGGAAAATACTGTCATTCGATAAGAATTTTAAGACGAGGGTTATAAGATGTCGAAATATCTATGACTCATCTTCATACCACATTCAAGTGTATAGGCTAAGAGAAACAATTAATAGTTGACAATTTTTAGGAATAGAAGGTATCATCCTGCATTACAAATTTATTCAGTAAATATAATCTCTAGTTTATAACAGCTGGTCGCACAAAATATACACTTGGAGTGAAAAAAATATGAATAGATTCTAAATTGTTTAATATAATAAAATGTATTTCATAAAATTTTTAAGAATAAAATTTAAATAACAAATAAAAAGAAAAAAAAGAAATCAACACTAAATAGATTTCACTCATATTTTATAATATTAGCATACATTTTGCGTGAGGAGTGATTTGTTCGTCTCGTTAATCTTACCAATATTATAAATGCAAAAGTTTAGATGGATGTTTGTCAGAGTTTGTCGCCTAAACAGCTGAATAGATCACGATCAAACTTGTCATAGATGTAGAGTATAGTCTGGAAGAACATGAAGGCTACCTTTGATCCCGGAGATACTTAAAGTTCCCGTAAGATTTTTATTTTATTTTAATTTCGCGCGGATGGAGTCACAGGCGACCTTAAATTTATAAAACCCATACGGAAAAAACGTAATTATTGTGTTTATAAGATAAAATTAATGCCAAAATGTATTACTTAAAAACTGCATACATTATAATGCTACTCATTTAAGTCCTTTTTGACAATATTAATGATTAAATAAATGCTATAGGCCAAATAGATGTATTTAAAAAAAAACAAAAAAAGAAGTACAGTTAACTTGTCAGATGCGGACTCATTCTGAACACTTGTAAAAATAAGCAAGGAATTTGTTACGTGTTACAAAGCTTTCACTTTTATCATTTAAGTAATATAATATTATATTTACTTGGAGTTACTGGATTTTTTTTACCGGTAATTTATATAAAGTACTAATTATAATAATGTCATCACATAGTTTAGACGACATTAAAATCTTTTGCTGAGTAAAAACAATATTAATTGGTTTATACCTAACATGTCCAAACGGCGGCTGTTTTTAATTGTAACAGATAACATTGTACAGTGTACTTAGTTAAATAAAAATTTAAAGTTAATTCTCAGATTAATATCTCGGAATTATTAAGTTAAACTATTGATTGTTGTTGTTGTTGTTTAACTTAATAATTCCGAGATATTAATCTGAGAATTAACTTTAAATTTTCATGATGATGAAATTACTGTTTTGTAGTAAAAGACAAACAAAAAAAACATTATAAAGTGATAAGATTTTCATTCTTAATAAATTTTACTAATATTATAATCAGAAAGTTTACATGTAAGGATGAAGGTGAATGTTAAACTGAAGGTATTTCCAGAAAGGCTCGACGAATCTCGATGAAAATTGAAACAAGAAATAGACATGGACGGCGTCGCAGACAAAAGTTAGTATATCTATATTTCTTACAAAATATCCAAACACTAGTGTTTGCCACAGTGTACTATAGTAAGCTAAACATTGGTAAGTGATCCTATCGTGTTTACTACTCTGTGACAGTGAAATGAGGCGCGCTCAAGGCGGGGTGTCTCAAGTGCAGTGTGTCAGCGCGCGGTCGTTGATCTTAGCGAACTAATTTTACTTTCATTTAATCGCCGCGGATGTATCACTTCAGCGAACCACTCGTGCAAAGCTTGTTCGATTAAAAAAAAGGATTTTCTTGTTAAATAGTCTCAGAAAAAACTATCTGACAAATTTAAATGTAGAAAGTTAAATAATAATCAATAGGTGAGAAGTATCTTGTGTGTAATAAACATATTTAACGTAAGATAATTATTAATTTACTTAAATATAATATTGTGATTTTTGACTTAATAGAAATAAGGAATACGTGTAGTATAAATTTAGAATTATAATTGTAATTGATATTTTTAATCTATACATATAATACAATTGGAGTGTCTGTTTGTAATATTGAAATAACAATTTTTTACTACATGTATATAAATATAAATAGGTCCATACACCAAAATAATATTTTTTTTTTAATTTTTGTCCGTCTGTTTGTTCCGGCTAATCTTTGAAAAGGCTGGACCGATTTGGACGGGACTTTTATTGGCTGATGCAATAAGGAGTAACCTAGGCTACGTTTATTTCAGAAAAAATATATTATTTTAGAAAAAGAACGTGCGGACGGAATCGCGGGCAAAAGCTAGTATGAAATGAAATCTTTGAATTTATAGCTGTTGGATCGTAGATAATATATTTTCTAATTTTGTTTAAGTTTTGATGAATTTCTCTTAAAGACGTCAATAAAAGCTACAATGTGTGACAGGATTTGAAGCAGGGATGTGTGTCGCGGGCCTCGAACCGCTCGGGAAAGCGGCTTTTACTCTCCACGTACGTCTATTGTTGTATCGCCATTATAAGAAACAATTTATGCCGCCTTGTTCTTGACCCACGTGTGGTGTGAATTATTTATTGACCATTTGTGTCGTCAAAGCTTTGCAATTTTATATTAATTTTAATGATTTTGTCTTGTGTTAGTATTTTTTTTAATATGGTTGAAGAACATAACATCATTTCTGACATTACATACCTATGTTTGAAAAAGTAGACAAAATAATATAAACGTATGGAGTAATTGAAAAACAATTGTACATATAGTATTAATGTACATGTTGATAGTCACATTATAAAACGTTCACCAAGTTGTCAAAAATTTACCAATTGTTCTTATTTGACTTTCATTTATTTGATCGTAGGAGGCTCGAACTCGAACTCTACACAACCAGGGTCTTGATCCATGTATAAATCTATTTTTCAATTTTAGAATTTCATATGTACATTTATCCAATTTTCTTTTTGTGATGAAAAACATCGTGATACTGCACATTTTACCATAGAACTTCAAAGATATGACTCAAGTCAACCATCCCGTACTGTACCGACGTAATTGATTAGGCCTAGTCATTCTTAACTTGGGTAGATTCAGAACCTTATGTGTGGACAATATATTATATATATGAGCCCGCTTTAACATCTTCGCACGAATAGGCCGGCTCGCCTGGTGTAATACGACCACACAGAAGACAGGCGTGAAGTGGAAGTAAATCCGCGTTTCGTCTGATGAGTGTGCGTTCCAGAGGCCCAATTTTTGTCCTCTTCCAGCTTTTACTTATATGGAAAGGATGGAAAGGGGTAGTGGATTTCACGGAGGAGAGGACGCATAGGAAGAGAAAATAATCTCCTTCAGTGCGTCTTCTCCGTCTATTGAAGGTAAGCAACGCATCTGCAATTGCGGATGTCTATGGGCATCGGTCACTTCGCTACTTCAGCGATTTCAGGAGGCCGCTAGCTCGTTTGCCACCTTGTAATATAAAACGTCGTTTATTTATTGCTTACTAAAATCCATATGATTAAATAAATAGTCATTTTATATGACTATTTGTCATCGAGCATAACTTGATCGAATGAAAATAGGACACTCATTTTCTTAACGAAAAAGGTAAGCAGTTTTAAACTAGAGTTGTTTACAATGTCTTGAGATACATTGAAGCCGGGACGGGTTAAGTATAGCCTTCTTACTTTCCACAGTAAAGGCTAAACGGGTAAATAGCGTACGTTGACGGAACTGGCCTGCTCGCCACTTGCTACTGGGTCGAGCGACGTCGCCATGTTTGGGCCCAAGCCGTATTAGATTCTGTCTCTGTTTCCTACGGATACGCCCTGATCTATTTGTTGATGTGTATCAAATATTGATCAATAAGCCTATATACTATCTCATGTGAATATTTCATACTACTAATTAAAGAGATAAGTTTATTCAATATTTGATTTGTTTTAATGAAAGTTTGACACGATCTCTTTCGTGTGCTCCATTCATGTGTCTTAAAGTTTAGAAATGGAACTAAAAATATAAAGAGAACCAAAATCATTTTTTTAAACAATATTTTAAAAAGTATTTGTAACGAAGGAAAACAATGATAACTATAGAATGAAATTCAATCAAAAACAAGTAAACATTAAGTTACCAACAGTCACGTCAACAAACATAAAATCAATTAGAATTTATTAATTAAACTTCTATTAAGCATTGGCATAAACATGAATACTTAAAAAAACTCATCAAGGAAATTTATCATATTAATGTAAGCAAATATTACGTAAAGATTCACGACACCAATCTTAAGCCAATAAAAAGATAACAAACGAATGAAAGCGAAACTAACTGAAGGGAAATAATTAAGCCTTTGTATACACACGTGAATGCACAATGACGAAACATATTAGAAGAAAGCAGTATTTAGAACAGCAAATAAAAGAATTAAGCACACTTATGAAAGTTTATGAACATATGTTCATATTCATATAACCTAAATAGTATCAATGTACTAACAGATTAACGATGTCGAAAACCCAGCTGTAAGGACGCAGATTGATTAGTGCCTTTATGATGAGAGAGATTTCCTGTTCACGCATGCCTTTATGCGTTGGGTGACAGTCCTTACTTTTCTTTACCGATCTTTATACTTGTCAACTGAGTCCCAGCAGGACGCTTGTATTACTTCGACCGGTCACTGCATTAGTCCTTGGCTCGTATGCTGTATAAGGTCCGAGTTATCGAGTAATGCAATTGCGCGCTGAGTAACCCAATAGTAAATACTAACTATTTAACAACAATAGACGCCAGCAACAACAACTTCTATTGCACGAAAACACACAGAAGACAAGCGTGAAGTGGGGGTGAAACCGCGTTTCGTCTGATGAGTGTGCGTTCCAGAGGCCTAATATTAGTCGTCTTCCCCTTCCCACCGTTTTCCGTTTTGAAAGTAGATTTATCGGAAGAGGGGACGCATATCATCAGCTCACTATACCTCCCGATTGAGGGGCTTGAAGCCTACCCTAAGTTAGGGGTGACCAGGCCTAAGTCAACCGCTGCCCCAATGCGTGTAGGTAGACTTACACGTCTTTGATTGATTTGATTTCTTCGTCTATATGTGCACGTTGCATCACGATGTTTCGTTCACCGTAAGAACTTCGGATAAATATATACATATGAAATTAGAAAATCGAAAACAAATTGGTACATGGTGGGATTCGAACCCTGGACATGCAGATTACAAGTCGACTCATTAACCCTTGAGCCACCTTTACACAACAATTAAATTACATTATCTTAAATATAATCCTAGGAAGTTGTTTAGTTTCAATTATGTAACTTAAAAAATAACAGATCTTTAAAAATTAAGCATAGTTCACACTTGTGTACTATATTATCGTGCGTTTAGTTCTATAAATACATAGATTTAGTGAAAACACAAGCGAAATGTGACTTCTTGCGACTTCTAGTCGGCGCTAGTGATGCACTATAAACGGTAAATAGTACGCCGATTAAAAGTCATTAACTTTCAAGTTGTGAGCATTCGTTCCACTTCGTAAGTACAAGTATATTGTTTGATACTCTGATACTT
Organism: Papilio bianor; assembly: GCA_011763625.2. NCBI lineage: Eukaryota > Metazoa > Arthropoda > Insecta > Lepidoptera > Papilionidae > Papilio > Papilio bianor. The sequence goes on along the minus strand of JAAOEG020000032.1, from coordinate 2,537,455 downwards.
TATAACAACACATCAATGTTTGTGTGTGTTTTTAAACATCAATTTAACATTTTTTTAAGGAAGGAATACAAAGAGAAAGAAATCTGAGATAGGCAATGCGACCAGTTGGGCCTTGACACAGGGACTTATCCGGTCGTCAATCGGCACGATTAAATAATATCGACTTATTGCATTTAATAAATTATCCAAAAACCAATACGGTTTAATTGTAATCAAAATTTAAAGTCCTTAAGAAAAATATTCGTCAAGTTTGAATGCACTTGATGTAACACCGTATTTTAAACCGTTCATAAAATATTCTTAACTATGATTTTCCACTACCGTTACAATAATATTAAAACATGTTCTTAGCTATCACTGATTTTTTCTTGGGAAAGTTTTACAAATTTTACGACACTGATAATTCAATATATAATTGAATAGTAATCAAAATTTTATCTCACCGTTTGTAGTAAGAGAAGAAAAGCTACGGCGAACGCTCGTCTCTGCCGCATCATGAACTGTGAACAACATAAAAAAAATTAAAAACCACTTTTCAAATTAAAACGACAGCGTATTCACGTCATTATGATCATCATCGTCCCCACTGACGGGCTCGGACCCTACCCTAAGTATAAAATATGTAAGTGGAGCATCGCGATGTTTTCACTCACCGTAAGGATTAATATACATATGAAATTTGAAAAATAGAATATCACATTGGCATATATACTTATTAACATTTAGAAGAAATACTACTAACAAAGCTCTCAGATCAGTTAGTGAGAATTTACTGGTTATAATGCCT
>JAAOEG020000032.1:2501173-2531122 GCA_011763625.2 Papilio bianor | reverse complement strand
TTGTTTTTTTTTATAAGTTGTGTAAATTCTGTTATTCTATTTTTTGTGTTTTTGGTTATATTATTGTTTATTGTTCTTGGCCAATAAATAGTGTTTTATTTTTTTTATTTTATTATTATATAGCGAGATTCGAACTCAACACCTGCATCACAAGTCCAGAGCTTTACCCACGAGTCACCAACACTCTTATATAATTAGCCAATATTGTTTGAAGCGGAAACTAATATTTTAGAATTACTATCGTCAACATGTTATTATAGCATAATATTACGTATTTAAGTCTAATAAAAGTAAGCTTTATTAATACATTTAATTAATAATACACGTGATCTACTTTATTTTACCCACAGTCAATTGTCTCTGATGTTTAGAAAATACTCATAACGAAGTAACTGTATCTACAACAACTATTGCACTCCCATAATGAACCTACTTGATATCTCACATAAAAGTGTCCCAGTTTAACTCGCATGGGAAATTCTCCCGTATTTGTGACAGATACATTGTGATTCCCTTACCCACGAAACAAATACCTTGATAATAGTTGATTTGTACCGGTAAATGAATATGAGGTAAATGAAATGATCTTAATATGGAAGTATTTTATATTCGAATTCAGCTTTAGTAAATTGATATTTTATTTTATAAGGGAAGGGGGCAGATGAGCATGGAGAACACCAATGTGATCAACGGCGCCCATGTACATCAGCATCACCAGAGGAAGCATAGCGTTGCCGGCCTTTGAGAAAGAGATTAATTATTATTAAGTTTTTCACACATCTTGTCGGCTCGCAATATCATGGGTGTTGCTGATAGAACATCAATTACAACTAGTTTAAGGGTGTGAGGTAAGAAGATGCGCATGGTAGATGCACATGCAGATCGCAAACCTTGAGATGACTGTCTGTACCTACTGTCTATAATTATCATAATTACTTTAGTTAAAACTTGCTTCTTATCGGCTTTTTCGGTTGATTCGGTTGAATCAAGTATATTCAGCATCAAAGAATAACTACATAGTATAAAACAAAGTCACTTTCTCTGTCTGTATGTCCCCTTGACTGCTTAAATCTTTAAAACTACGCAACGGATATTGACGCGGTTTTATTTAATAGATAGAGTGATTGAAGAGGAAGGTTTATACGTACAATGACATTCATTAAATAGTGTAGAAATACTGTTATCTTTGAAGTCTCGACTGCGATGTCGTAAATAATTACATTATTCCGCTTACATTGAAACAAACGCAGGCTGAAACCTACGAGATTTATCAGATTGTACCCGTGTGAAGCCGAAGCGGGGCCGCTAGTATTTTATAAAATTAACTTTAACTAAATATGCCATTTTATTAGTAGTACAAAATTAGTATTTTTAACGCACATTGGTTTAGAAATTTTTGTACTGTACGCCCCTCCGTGTACAGCTTAAAACTTGAAACTAATGTATCGCTTTGTGCGCGATCGTAACACAACATTGAATCGCTAATTCGAGTCATCTATTGGGTCAGTACCAGTGCAAGCATAGCGACTGTCAACTACATAGATTTGCTCTGCCATCTTGAATTACACAGCGACTTTTCTCACGACGATCTTGGCAGTTTGCGAGCGGCATTGGCGATGGAAAATCTAATTTTCAAAGACGTGTTCCTCAGAATCACTTTCGTAGGGTTTCGAAGATTTACGATGCGTTTTCTACGGAGGAGAATGTTATTTAATAACACTTCTATGTCAGTGAAGGAGAAAATAAACGGCATATTTTAATTAGTTTCCTGACAGACAATTAGTCTAGTTATATATGTTACAGATTTGTAATAGCTGTGAGCAGATTGAGTGACGGCACTTTCATTCGAATTATCATGGAAATGAAAGTTCTTTGATTGAAATACATATACATACTACACATATTACATTTAACAGTTTTAGAGTCCGCTTTAACATCTTCGCACGAATGGGTCGGCTCCCTCAGTGAGCATGACAACACAGAAGACAGGCGTGAGTGGAAGCTATCCCGCGTTTCGTCGGATGAGTGTGGTGCCGGAGTCCTAATTTTAGTCTTCTTTCCCTTCCCACCCCTTTCTTACAAGGAAAGGATGAGAATAGGAGGTGGACTTGACCGAGGTGGATACGCATAGGAGAGGAAATATCATCTTTCAGTGCGTTTCCTCGGCAGCGATAACTTCCCTATTTCAGTGATTTCAGGTGGCCGATGCTCGTTTGCCACCATGCAATATAAAAAAAACTATTTATTAATGATATCAACTAACAAAAAACTTTTTGGAATAAGAAAAAAGTTAATAAGTGAAGGCCGAAGCCAGTAATCGATATTCATTTGTTTATTCAAGATAACATTTTTAATCAATTTGCTTTACGCTTAAATCCGTTATAAACTAATTTAAAGTAAGACAAAACTGTTTTATTACAATAAACATCCTTCGTGAGCTCATTATAGATTTAATTATGTATTTTAGAAATAAGTACAAGTGAATAATGATGCACTTTCAGTTAGAAATTTCATGTCGTAAGGTCACCTTCTCACCATGTTTAGTCAGACACCACGGAACATTTGTGGAGAGTTCACGATTTTACTATCGACACGTTTCACATTATCTTGGTTTTAAGTAAAATCACTTCATAAATATCTATATGTCGAAGAGCATCGACCACAGCGACATCTTTGTGGTGTACATTGGAACCTAAAGTTGATTCGACTAATTCGGAAGTTGAGGATTGCAACATTGCGGACTGTCAGGGGCCAACTGTCAATGTTTATGTGTCAAATCGAAGCTTTCGTAATGGTAGTGTTACTTTTTGGTCGGGGGATTCAGGCAGAGATCGATTTGGCTGGACGTGTTGTGAACCTCTTTTCCGAATTCTGATATCTCTTGATATCTTGCCCATCCGACCATAGTTTGTGATTATTTTATTCTCTATCTACGCATTATAACCAACAATAGCTTAAGTGAGGATGATTTTGGACATCACGCTATCAGAGATGGAATAAGAACACATTGTCGACATACGCCCTTCGTTATAAACAAAGCTTCAGAAACTTGAATACGACTGTAGTTTGAAAAATATGCACGAAACCGAAAGATTACGACTATGAATAGTTATTATCGAGGTCACTTGTATACATATTTTTTGAAACTGAAGCCAACAAGTATCTAAACTCGTAAATGTACATTCAACAGCGGTAGATGCCAGCAACATCTGTTGCATAAATCTGCCGGCACGCCCACAAAGAAGTCAGGCGTCAAATGGAAGCAATTCTGCGTTTCGCGTTCGTGTCTGAGGCCTGATTTTAGTCCTCTTTACTTTTAAACCTATTTTCTTATTATGTCTTAAGGGATAGTGTTCGGTGTCCATCATTTCCTTACTTGATTTGCCGGAATTGGGGATGCATCAAAAAGAGAAATATTCTGTTTCTGCTAGCCCCGGTTTCCTTTGCTGAAAGGTAGGCAACTTATCTGCAATAGTGGTTGTCTATGGGTAGCGGTCGCTCTATTTTGGCCGTTTACCACATTATAAATAAAACTTGTTTATGCAGCATAATTATTAAAATGTAAATTACAATAATTAGTTATAATCTTTAATGTTATCAGATATTAGGCTTCTGACAGCTCTAATTACATTCGGATATATTTACAAGATCATATCCGTGACACTTTACATTTACGCCTTAAAAATATTTACTCATTAATTTTGTTTTTCGATTAAACTGTAAAGTCAAAATAAATCAAGTTCTGACGGCACAATCAGGCGTTTTAATTTATACGTGGCGAAATTTAAATCAAATCCGGCACGAGCGCGACGTGACAATTGAACGTGGAAATACTAAAGTCACGCTCCGTGTCACGGCAAATGTCACGCGGAGTGTCACGCAGCATGCCACACGGATGATTACCCGCGCTGGCCGCAACCTGCATTAATTGGGTGGAGTTGAAAAGTCGAAAGTAAAGGCGCGACCACACTCGAATCTTTAATCACCAAACATTTTGGGCGTTCCCTCTGAACGGGTTGGAGCAAGTGGGCCGTGGGAGCAATGGGAGAAAGTATTACGTTGCCGGAACTCTTTATGCCAGCCACTTTGAAGTTTTTTCGACGCATATAAAGTATGCGGTTGGCATGCTCGTCATTGTTTTTGCAAACATTAAACGATATCGGATGAGATAATCATGATCATAACTTCGTCGTCAGGAGAATGAAATATACAAATACTTCTAGTGGAAGTCAACAAATTAAGTTAAAAATAAAGTCTACTCAAATTCAAATTATCATAATTGGAAAACTTAATTCCACATTAAATGATATCCTTGAATATGTTACATTAAAGCTCATTTAATTACAACAAAAGTATGACTAGGTTCGTACACTTTCTCTCGCTTGTCTGCTCTTGGCCCCGATTAGACAGTCCTTTAACACTGCACTGTTAATTTGACATCTAACAATGTCATATTTGATTTTTACGTAAAGATATATATGGATTTTTATAGAAAGAGTTAAAAAATATACCAGGAATAAACTAATTGGAAATTCATTATTTCTACATAAACTTAGATGAACTTATGAATATTATAATTGTATTCGACGTTATAATGTGCTATTTTTATTCTTATTTTTTGCTAAACGAGAATTAACGTGAAATACTCTTTATAAATTCAAATTAGTCGTTTCTTATTATGAAATGTTCTGCGAATCTCTCGCATATTCGTTTCTAGAGATTATAGTTTTCAAACAAACTTTCTAAAGCTTTCTTTTATGAATATCTAAGATGTCGTTTGTAAAAATGACGATAACATTAATTAATAGAAGAAACAGCAAAATACATAAAGAAGTTACTAGTCTTATAAATGCGAAAGTTTATTTGAAGGAATGATTAATGGAAGTAGATGTTTGTTTGAAGGAATCGAAGTCGGGGGCGACAACTAGTGAGTACATAAAATTAAAAACTCTTTAGTTCATATTAACTCCAATTCAGATGGAGAAAGTAATCGAAATCTGATTTAAGTCTTTTAATATGTCAAGCTATGACGAGAACACTATCGCCTTTGGTTCAATTATCAACAGATTTCAAAATTAATAACGAAAAAAAAAAACATTAATTTTATCTTACGTACAGTTTATTAATAATTACATCTTTTAATCTTAAGCGTGTGATATATTACTTACTATAACCTGAGGTTATGCTAATGATTATTCAAGGTGTCGAAGTCTAGACTGCGGGTAGACAATATCAACGACTAAATGGTCGTCAGTTACCGGTTGCCGGTTACCGGAACACAGAATCCGCACGCTATTATTGAGTACGATGCTCCTACACCCGTCACCCAAGATGCCGAAAGTAAAAGTACATACTACAATAAGTACGACGCACGCTCGACTCTTCTATGTTAATTTTAAAGTAATATTAATGATAATTTTATTCATTTCACTTAAAGACAATTTTCATCTTTTTTACTGCTAAAGGCGGGAATTTAAGTAAAAGAAACTAACGGGTAACAAACGGATAAAGAACACGTTTAATCGTTTCTTAAAATCAGTTGTATATCACCTCATTTATAATTAATTAGCTTATGCCTACGATTTAATACGCGCAGAATTTAAACATATAGCCTAAATGACCGGAGGATAGTGTAAAAAGAATGTTTCAAATCGGTTCAGTACAATGGGAGCCTAGTCAATGCAAACAAACACACGTCGTTATTGCTATCGTTCCTCTTTATAATGGTTAATATATATATACTTATAGACTACCAGTATACCCTCTTTGGTCATACTATGAAGAAATATTAGAAGTTATAAGCGCTAAGCTACTCGACAACCATATTTATTTGACGGATTCAACCCTATAAATGTTTGATTTAACGATACATTTTTCTATTTTATCCCATATTTTATCGTAACTTTAAGAAGAAACTTCAAGTCGAAACATCCGATATTGAACAACTACCTTTTTCTTAAGTAATTACGACAATATCACACTAAGATGATAGTATGTTTAATATTTGCCACCATTGTGCTATTGTAAATAATAGAGAAAAGAGATCTCCGCAATTTTTTAATGCCCCTGTCATGATATTGAAAAATCGAAAGGATATCCAAAATGGACACCAAGATTTCAGCGATACCCTTATTTTGAAAAATATTAAAAATGATCTAATTTATTTATAATTAGTTGTTGCCAGCGATTCCGTCCGCGCGGAAAGAAATAAAGCTTAATGTCTACCTAACCTATAAACTATCTTCCAGATTGAGTTCTACAACTATGCCAAATTTCAGCAAGGTCTGTTAAGCCGTAACTATTGCCATAACTTCCCGACATACGTTCTCACAAACATCCATCCAGACTTTCCGATTTCTAATATTAGTTAATAGTAATTATTGTTACAAAATATTAATCTATTAAGAAAAATATTTATAACCAAACCGTGTTGTTTTTCATGCGAGTGGTACAAGACTCATTGCCCGTTACATATTTAAAATTTTCTACTAATATCTGACTGATTGATATTTCAATAAATATTAATATTAAAACATCAATCAAAGCTGTTTTCAAAGTAACCAAAAAATATCTTTAGACCTGTCGTTCCTACAAGCGATGAAGATAAACAATATAAAAAGCACACTCGAACGAAAGCGTTTGATTTGTTTACACTTTCACCGGCAGCCGTTTGGAGGGCTCTTGTTACTTCTCCATCATTCTTATACGCCTATTTCAAGCCAACATATTATTGCTTTATAAAAAAATGAGTACAGAAAGAATATTAATTTTAAAATAGAATAATTTAAAGCTTAATATTTTTTTCTTATCTTAACGAATACCTTTATATTATTATCTTGGTATTCTTTATTTGTTTATCAATGGTATTTGTTAATTGATTTCATTGACTTAATATGGTAAATATCAAAATGAAACTCTCGAAATATGAAAGTGCTTATAATTAAGGTACAATCTATTTTTGGAATTAAATGTAGAAATAATTTGAGCTCAGAAAATCGTAGAAAGTAAATTGTAGGACGAAACTTGTAGCACTCTTGAGGTATAAGTGAGAAAAATTTAACTTGTGAACAATTAATACAGAAAATAGTAAATTATCCAGTCATCACATCTATGCACTTAACGAGGTAATTAAAATGAAAGACAATAAAACCGCACCCACAGCGCTGGGAAGGCGCGCTTGCGGAATAGACCAGTAGACTAGTAGACCTACATGCGCAGACCCGCTGGCACACATCGGCTTGGGGTCACCTCCGGCGATTACAAAAACACGTGTCGCCTCATTGCCGGGTAGGGCTGTCACTGAGCTAGCCAGATGTCACAGTATGTCGAGTTACCATAGTATCATGTGTAGGGTTGCCACAGTGCTCCTAGAATCGGCGTAATGTAACGAAAAGGATGTTAAGGATGCTACAATGTAATCTGATTTCTGAATGTATTGCATAGAATTGCAATGCTGTGCCCACTAGGGTGATATAATGATAACTAGAGTTGGAATGGAGACAGTCACCCGGAAAGGGCAGTTAACCAAATTTAGCGCTTAATATTATAAAATAGAAGATGCTTTTTGTATTGCACGGATGAAAAAATATTAAGATAAAATAAATTAAATTGTACTATCTTTATATTTTGTCTGAAAAACTGATCTAAAGCAAATGTAAATAAGAGTCATAATCGTGTTAAACATCGACATAACTTGCCTAGAATGTCGCTTCTAGAAAATTAAAACCTCACTCCATCGTGAACATTTGTACCGTTAATGTTAGAAATACATCAGGCAACCAACAAAGAATAAAAAACTATGGTCATTATACGGTTAACCTTACTAATAGATACCAATGTTTATATTGATGGATGGATGGATGTTAGTTTGAAGGTATCTCCATAAAGGTTTAATTACCCTTTTTTTATAATACAAGGTGGCAAACGAGCAAACGGTCACCTAAAATCACTGAAATAGCGAAGTGACCGTTGCCCATAGACATCCGCAAGTGCAGATGCGTTGGAGGAGAAACACTGAAAAATAATATTTTCTCTTCCTATGCGTCCTCTTCTCCGTGAAGTCCACTTCCTCTTCCCATTCTTTTCTTATAAGAAAGGGATGGGAAGAGGAAGAGGACTAGTATTCACTTAGATGAAATTTGACAAAGAAGTTTTTAGTCTGGAAGAACACGTAGCCTATTAAAGTTTATTTTAATTCCACCTGGATAGAGTCGCGGGCAACAGCTAGTATTAATTATGCCATTAAAGTAATTGGTAAGAAATGTAACAGAAAGCTTATCCATGTAACGTAAATGATAAAATTTTAATGAGATGCGTTCGAATGTTTCATTTATGCAAATATACGGGAGTTGTAATGAACAAAATAAATCGGTATTTCAATCCACACTCGTAGTGAATGGCGAGTAAGAGCAGTCAAAAACGAAAGTAGAATCGATCTAAAATCGGCATCGCCGAAACATCAAGTTTGGTTGGGATTGTGGTCAGTCGGTCGGTGACTTTCACCCGCCGGCTAATTAGCGATCCGAGTATCGATGTTACGTGTGGTGTCAATGTCGATATCGAATTTTATTGACGTCCAGATGTCGAAGCGATTATCGATTCTTACGTTAGGTAATCATAAAAAAATATGACAAATAGAAATACGAATCAAGTAGACACAAAACGTTTTTTATCTGTTCAATAAATAATAAAACGTCGAAGCCTTCATACGATATTCTATGGGAATCATCATCATCAGCTCACTTTACGTCCCTACTGAGGGGCTGGGAGCCTAAGCTAAGAAAGGGGTGACTAGGCATTAGTCCACGCTGGCACAATACGAGTTGGTTGATTTCAAACATATTTTTGAATTTCAACTCCGATATGAGTAGGTTCCATCACGATTTTTTCCTTCACCATAAGAACGTCGGATGAATGTACAAATGAAATTCGAAAATTGAAAAACATAATTATACGTGGGATTCGAACCCAAGACCTGCATTACAAGTCAAGTGATTAAACCCTGAGGCTTGACGCTCTATAGGCAGCATAGAATATTATTTTAATTTATAACTCAATTAAGCTATGTTCAAGTTAACAAGGTAATACATACACTGGATAAAGTTATTTACATATAAATTATTATAAGGAGAATCTTAATAATCCTCATAAAATGCATTACGCGTGTGCACGGTGTGTGAAAAGATTACATTTATAAATAAAATTTAGATTAATTACAGATATTATTTACATGAAACATACGATCATGACCGAGACCCTACCATACCATAGACACCAATAAATGTAGTATATACTCAATCTATATGCCTTCTATTAAACAAATGAACTTGTTCCTGGCCGTGAAATTTTAAAAACAGACAATTTAACTTAAACAAAGATATGTAGAATTATTCCATCAGTTCAATATTTTATTTTAAAACTTTTCTATAAATATGGCAGCAACACTCCTTGAAATCTCCTAATTTATTTAATTTATGCTGTTTCGAGTAATACTATACTAGTCGTGTATTGATAAAGGCGTCGATAAGTTGTCAAATAAATTAAAAAGTGTTTTTAATATAAGCATTCTATTAAAGAGTTATCAATAAGGCAGAATGTGTGTGATGTTTGAAAGAGAAGTCATAGTAAGACAATGACATGAAACGCGGCTACGGACTGCGTAGACATTTCAATTTTCAACAATTTTCAATTAAAAAAGTACCAAGTATATTTATATTATAGCTATAGATAAGCACATATCTAAATTTTTACTCATTTATTATAAATGCGAATATTTAAATATATTGATGGTTGTTAGTAGCTCAACGAATCTCGATCAAATTTGGCACAGAGCATAGTTTGAACTAACACATACATAGCTCAGCTATACTGTTTTTTAATTCCGCGCGGATAAAGTGGCGAGCCTAGCTAGTCTATACATATAATAAAATTGGAGTGTATGTTTGTAATATTGAAATATGTAGTATATCAATATATAAAGTATGTACACAAAAATATTTTTTTTTACAATTTTTGTCTGTCTGTTTGCCTGTCTGTTCCGCCTAATCTCTGGAATGGCTGGACCGATTTTATTTGCAGGTAGCTGATGTAATAAGGAGTAATTTAGGCTACGTTTATTTTAGAAAAAACCTTTAAATTAGAAAAAGAACGCAAGGGCGCAATCGCGGGCGACAGCTAGTCACAAAAAGAAGGCGAAAGTACTCACCTATACGTCATTAATTTTATTACAAGCTTAAAAGTCTTAAAAGTTACAGTCTTTACACGTTACGGATAGAATTCTCGTGTGAACATTTAAAATTACCACGGGCGGCTATTTAAAAATTTCTCCTCTATTGCGCTTAACAATTCGTAGAAATTTCGACGATAGTATGCATGTATGGAGGTAAATACTGTGAGAACGCGTGCCGACTGTCAGATGTGATCCAAACAAAAGATCGTTCGTCGCTGTCAATTAAATGGATAATGTATTGTGGAGTCTAATCGTGCGTTTCCACTGTTGTAATACTAGTATAAAAACAGGTAGTTGTCTCTGTTTTTTTATTAAAAAAGAAAGAGTTGGCAGTACATTTTCATATATGTTTTTTATAAAGTGGTAACTCATGGGTAACGTAACTTCAAATGTTAAATTATGTCTATCTTTTTAGTTAGGAAAAAGATGATTCTTCTGCCTTGTAATCAATTGTTAAAGATTTGTTCTAGAAGGTGTTAAAAATTTTATTTTTCTAATTAACAAATATTTCAAAAAATACTTCTTCTCAGGCGCGTCAGTCTTTTCAGACTGGTCGTGGTCATCGAGTAGGCGCCGTGACCCGTTTTACGAGACGCCTCCACTCTTCCCGGACAGTTGCTTTTTTTTTGGACATGCAAGGAGACGTCTACTGTCTGTCCACCTCATGGGCGATCTCCCTCGTGCCCTCGTGTTTTCCACTTTTTCCTGCACCACTAACCGTTCAAAAAACACTACAATATTATTAATATTTAGATGGATGGATGCATGTTAAGGTACCTTCAGAACCGTTTAACAGATCTCGCTGTAATTTCGCACAGATGTAGAACATAGTAAAATACACAGGCTATCAATCAAGTTTGTTGTTTGAATTCTGCGCGGTCAGCTAGTTGATAATAATGTTTATTGCTAAGCCAGAATATTGTTGCTGCGTCTAAACACTAATAAACAACAACAGTGCTTACAAATTCAACCGCAATTCAGCATTTGTTAAAACTATGATAAAAAACGCGACATTTGATATCACTGTCGAAGCTCTTTTCAAATCATTTTTATCTCTTCGAATGCCATCTTGTGTACCTTTCTAAATACAACGCCGTGGGGGACAGGTCTGAAATCTGACTTCATTACACCATTGACTACGATAGATTTTTTTACGATTGTTAGTATAAAATGAACGAAATACTAATTTTGATACTACGACAAAGTATTCGACGAAACGAGTTGAGAAGATTTGGTAGAGAAATATAAACATCTGCAATTGCAGATGCCTTATTTGAGATCAACGGCGGAGGAGACGCATTGAAAAAGAATATTTTCTTTCTTATGCGTCCCTGCCCCCGTCAAATCCACTTCCCTTTCGTGACCTTTTCTTATAAGATAAGGTCGGAAGATGAAACACACATACTCAACAGACGAAACGCGGAATTGCTTCCACTTGACGCCTGTCTTCTGTATGGTCGTGGTACTGCGGTAGGCGGCCAATTCGTGCGACGATGTTAAAGCGGGTTCTACACCTTATTTGTTATACTATATAGCATACTAGTATACCGTAGTCTGAAATTATATTTGCTTTGAGAGAACGCAGTCATTTTGTACAGGCTTCTGTGTAAATGTTATATGCCCGAAAAAATAATCAAGTAAGTAAATAAGTAAATTGTGAAATACAATTAAGTCTTTTTGAAGCAATAGTCAAGTTATATTCAGTAGTAGTACCGATAGCTCTCACTAGCAGTAAGTTTTCACATAAAAAGCTTTACAAGTGATTTCACAGTACTTTCATCTCAGTTCTCATGAGAACAAATGATTCATTATGGTTATCGTAGCACGCGTTTCGTCAACTATAAAAATATAAGCCTATTTTGTATATTGATTTTTTTTAAACTTTCCAAAAAAAGTTTCTAATAAAAGTGTTTATCTAACATCCGTGCGTAAATTTAAATAAAACATCTTTCATTGTATAGTAACAAATTTATAGACAGATAATATTTGGCTATTAACACCATTACTAAAGTACCCAATTTATTTGACCATAGTTATAGAACTTTCTCCACAATCCGCTAACGACGGATTGCATTAAGCTTATATTAATAACTCGTAATTATCACTTAGGTTATCAAATTTTGAATAAAACGAGAATTTTTTAATAATCTAAATACACACATCAAAAGTATTTAGTCCTAATATTAATCAAATCTAGTAATATAGAATGTTTCTTACTTCAATTCCTATATTTAAACTAACGACTATAAATCCATAAAAATGTTCAATAGAATTATTATAAAACTAAAATAATTTTCAATTGCAACGTTACTCTAAAATGTACTTGATCCTTACACACTTTTGATATCTGTAGATACATCGGATTTTATTTAAAAATAATTGAAATCATTTACATAAAGCCGCTCATGTATTACAGTAAATTAACAAATATTAATAAGCTATTAAGGTAACAATTTTTTGTCTATCTATTTCGTTAAATTAAGTTCTAAACTTTATATAAGAACATACTTACTTCATATTAAATTTTAAGTTAAAATTTTACATAAGTTACATCTCAGTAATTTTTTATCATTAGCTCACAATACGTGCGGACTGAGTAGCTCTGAATCCACTCTTAGTTAACTTGACTAGGCAGTCAACCACACCAGCCCAATGAGGGGTGAGTATAGGGGTGAATACAAAAATATCCTTCATTTCTTCACAGATATGAGCAGGTTACATCACAATATGTAAGTAATTGTTCGTAGTATGTATGTTTGTATGTAGTGTAAATGTACATACTATGAAGCACGAAAATCGAAAAACATAGTAATACATGGTGGGATTCAAACCCAGGACCTGCCAATTACAAGTCCCTTAACCTCTGAGTCACCGATGCGCTATCGCCGTAATTTCTTATATCAACTTTTTATTTACACAACATAGAACACGGATCTCTTTTGACACGATTCCGGCATACCTCTGTTGCTTCTTATTTTTATACATACACGGATATAGACCGACGAAAATAGTTACATCTCTTTATGAGTCTTTTAAGATGTAACCCTTTTTCACATCGGATACAAATCCTCATTATCACACTTTAGTATAAATATATATTAATAGAATTAATTACATATATCTTAATTACGTTAGCAATTAAAAATAAGGCGCAATGGTATAATGTATTCCAATTTTAACTTTAACTAGAGAAAGTGAGGAAAGTGTAAGGTAAAAAAGACAGACGGACGGGTGGATCCTGGTCGATGTCGCCGGAGATAAGTTTCACCCATTAACGTAACGATTAAACTGTGATTAAACGAATGCCGACACAAGAGCCGACGATTTCCTGTGCACGGACGATTTGAATGATTGTCCAACTGTCGGCTGTCAACTGGTGATTTATTTATGCCATGAAGATGTTATTCCGAATACTAATTTAAGTGGTTGAAATCAGAAAATGCTACAGATATTTTTTTAATATTATAAGGTGGCATACGAGCAAGCAAGCTACCCATAGACATCCGCTGTTGCCGACCAATTGACGGATGAGGAGGAACACAAAAAGAGTACCTATATCCCCATTTCCTATGCGTCCCCTCCTATTTCAAATCTACTTTCCATTCTAATCCTTTTACTTATAAGAAAAATGTGGGAAGGGAAAGAGGGTTCCAATATGGCCTCCGGCACCACACTCATCAGACGAAACGCGAAATTACTTCCAGTTCACGTCTGTCTTCTGTGTGGTCGTGGTATTACACAGAGCAAGCCGGCCAATTCGTGCAACAAATAATATTGCTGACCTCTACCACTGTTATGATGAGACATATTTTACAGTCTAGCTATGGACAAGAATCGTGATATTGAATACCGATTCTGAACTAACACTAAAGTATATTATGGCTAAGTCACTTGTATTGTTGATTTAAAAATAAGTAAATGTAACTTTTTATATAACTGCTTAGAAATTTCAATGATAAATTCTAAAAGCTGTTATTACCAGTCTTTATTTCTTTAATTTTGTTCACAAGAAATGTTTCGCTAATAATCAATTCATTAACTACACGCCGTGAGCAAAAATAAAGGGTCGGTTAAGAAAGTTTGAATATGTCGGAAGATAAAGACGCTATCTGAGTTGATAGATAATTAAATATCCTTAAAAGAAAATAAAACATCTATTAAATTGACTATCAAGCATAATTTATTTCAGTTAGATAGCGTTTTTATTTTCCGAGTTATTCAAACTTTCTTAAGGGACCCTTTATTTTTGCACACGAGTGTATTAAGACAAAATATGTGTAGTTGCTTAAAACATATATTAGTATTCCAAACTAATAGAAGTAACGGCCCGTTAAATATTATTACGTTAGTTTATACATACGTGTGAACGTAATTAACATAACACTAGTCATAATATCATTAAGGCTTCGACTCCTTAAACGTATGTAAACAAAACAAACCAAAGGTCGATGCACACGCAAAAGGAGGTTGTGACGAGAAAGCGCCTCGTGCGTGCGCAGTCTAGGAACTGTCTTGTGCCAGCCCTAGAGCTGGTTTGAACTGGATTGATCCGGTTGATTAGCAAAAAATAATAGCCAGTACCACCCGAGGATAGTGTTCCCAACAGTTAAAGAGTTTTTCAACTTATTTCAGTATTTTCAGAAATGTTTCCTATCCTACCCAATGCGAAAGTTTGTAAGAATTTATGTTTGCTACTATTTTATACAAAACTACTGAATATATTTCAATCCAACTTTGTTATAATATTTTTTTCACATTATAATAACACATAGGCTATAATTTATATTAGAGTAGAAAAACTTAGTAGGCTGTGTGTTCTTCCAGAATATATACTATATCTGTGGCAAATTTCACCGAGATCCGTTTTGGATATTCCTTTAAAAATCCATCCATCCAAACATTCGCATTTATAATATTAGTAAAATTTATATCTGATTGATGTTTTATCAAAATTTTAAAAATAAGAGGCCATTAGGTAACAGTAAATAATTGTTACTTTAAATTGAAACCTGGATGGAACGATCCATAACATCCATAAGATGAAAACTATAAGCACACTTTATAGTAAGAAAATTTACAGTTTTGTTCATCTTCAACGTCGTAATTAAATTAACTCTTAATTGTGACGCTTTAGTGAATTTGTAGTTCGTTGTGCATGCTCCGAAACGTCTAGTTACCATTTAAATTATTGCTGAGTTCAATATCGCATTCATTGTAGAAAGTTATATTCGAGTTGTTCTTGACTTCATCGTATTGGTCTTCAAAATATTCTATTGTATTAAACTTCAACTTTTTCAAAATAATTATTCCAAGTAATTACGGTATGCTTAATCAATAGAATTATTTTTAGATAAAAAAAATGTACCATTTTATATTGATTTGCAAAACTTGTAACTATTACCGAAATAAATGCGCCAATTCTAACATACATATATGGAAGAACTAACACTGTATAACATATATGTTGTGATTGTTCTTCTTACTTACTTCTTAATCGTAATAATGTTACACATGTTTAGATGGATGGATGAATGTTTGTTAGAGTTTGTAGCCTAAACGGCTGAACGGATTTCGATGAAATTTGGCATATATGTGGAGTTTGGTCTGGAAGAGCATATAAACTACTTTTGATCCCGGAAATTGTTACTGTCCTCTAGGGATACATAGTTATTTTTCATTTACATATTTTCATTTACAATTCCGCAACGTTTCCTCACATCTTACTGAAATTTTGCCCAGATATAGAACATATTTAGAGCATAGTCTGTATTGACACATAGGGTTTATTTTGATTCCGCGCGTACGGAGTCGTGGGCGTCAGCTAGTAAGTATATAAAGAAAGACCAAGGTACCCTGGCTGTTAATCCCAGTAATAACATTGAAATTTTTAGAAATATAGGGCGAAAGCACTACTTATTATTATGTACTTATTGCACAATAACATGCATAGAGGTATTTAAATTTTCTCTGATTAATTACTTCAATTTATATGGTCCTTGTAATTAAATAAAAAAAAAAATTGTATTGATTTTATTTTTTAAAGTGAGTAGGAAAGGGTCATAAATAAAAGAGAAACAAAGCAAATTTATGTTGAATAAAATGAAAGTCAGCACCGGTTGGAGGCGCCCTAGGCGATTGTATATCGGACAGATCACTGAGGTACTAAAGAACGATATTACGAACAGATATAGTAACATCCAAACTTAATAGCGGCTTGAATCAACGATGACTGAACACAATTTTATGAATCTGCTAGACGTAAAGATATAAAAGGATCGTTGACCCACGCCTTACCCTCCAAATTCTCGGGAGTTTCCTTTTAATGTGGGTTAAAAAGTGTCAAAATAGAACAAATGGATATCCATTTATCTCTTCATAGGGCGCTTTTAAGACGCGACGTTTTTTTTCGCGCATTATTGCTTTTTGAAGAGCGTTCGTATGAACGAGAGCGTTATAAAGGCGCCAACACCAAGCGCTCAAAAGCGCTCGTGCGAACGTGGGATACATACGCTCGTAAGTAATCATGGGCTGTCGTAAAGTTTGATAAGTTAAGACACATAATGTATATCTCGTATGTTTTTTTAAGATTCTGTTCCAATTTATATGTGCATACATATTTATAATTTTAAATAAATGTTTGAAATTTCTCGACCTACAAAATTAAATCATCGAAAAATAGGGCAAGTTAAACTCCGGATCTCCAAACCATATTACCCCACTCTTTAAATTCAGTCAAATTGTTTAGGCTACAGGATGTATTACAATGAAACTAGACTATTATGTACTAGATTTTGAAAGAAAAAAAAACAGAATTAAAAAAATATATAGCCTATAGCACCCACGGATAGTGTAGCTTCCCAACAGTGATAGCATTTTTCAAATAGATTTAGTAATTTCGCAGCCAATTCAGTGGAAACAAAAAACCATCAAAACATTCTTCTTTATAATATAGATAAGTATAGAAGTACAGACTACGTTCGGCGAAGTCTATAATAGTCGGAGAAAAAACTTAAAATATCATACTTAGTTAAAGAACTTTCTACATTTTCAGAATAACTGGTACAATATGTTAATGGTGTAAATTAGAATACTCCACGATGTGTTTACTATGCGACTGCGATCTGACCTCGGCGGCGCGGATTCACTATGAATGCACTTATCACTTCTGACACACATCTTATTCAAATCATCTTGGTCTAGTTTTCACGCTGTTTACACACTTTTACTATTTCAATAATTGTGGAAAATATTTATTAAACTTATTAATGCTTTGCTACTAAAATACAAACGTAAGTACATCCTAATAATATTATAAATGCGAAAGTTTAGATGGATGGATGGATGGATGAATGGATGTTTGTTAGAGTTTGTAGCCTAAACGGCTGTACGGATCTCGATGAAATTTGGCTTAGGTGAAGAGGATAGTCTGGAAGAACACGTAGCTGGATACGTGGTTTGTTGTTATTTACTCGATAATTTAGCAACGGTTCAGCATATTTTCTGTTTTTTTTTACAGATATATAATATAGTCTGGAATAACACACAGAATACTAATAGAGTCGCGGGCGACAGCTAGTAGATAAATAAAAATAAAATTGAGAGCTTAACTAATTTTTATATATTTAATTGTGAATACATACCGTTAATTTTTTCCGTATCAACAATAATCAAAGGTCCAACACAAACACAGTTCTCACTACAATGGTCCACGGGTTTCGGATATTATCAATTATCGGATAGTAATCGGATACGCACGCACGTGTATGACGCGTTTGTATCGGTGGCGGCGATGCGCGCGCGCCGATCGGACAGTGACAAGTGGATAGCGCAGGTGCCAGCCTCCCTCTAACAAGGTCGTGCCCCCCTCTCCCATACTCGTTTCACCCGGAGAAAGTCTGCCTACATACATACCAAATATCCAAACTGATCGACTCGGCTGAATTAAAGGCCACACATGTGATGAATGAACTGAGAATACGAGGGGTCATCTTTGAAGGCTATTCGTCGCCCAAAGATATCCCGTGGCTTATAGAGACCTGCTTAACGACAAAACTTTTTATTAAGTACCTACGACGACGACAAGAGGGTAAATTACTAAGACGTTATTTGGTAATTAGGACAGTGTAATTTTTTTAGTAAAACTATGTATGTAAATTAGCAGTTTTTTGCATCGTAATTTTAAGTTTCAAGTTAATCTTAAAACATACTAAGTATATCTTAAACTTCATCCGTATAAAATATTCTGTAAAATATTAGTACAAAATCTTAATCTCAATAAAGTCACAAATGCGAAAGATTAGATGGATGGATGTTTGTTAGAGTTTGTAGCCTAAGCTGCTGAACGGATTTCGATGAAATTTGGCATAGATGTAGAGGATAGCCTGGAAGAACACATAGGCTATTTTTGCTCTATAAAAATAGTTACAGTTCCAGTAGGATACATTAATTATATATTTCATGTTTACTCGATAATTTCAAAGGTTCGACATATCTTACTGCAATTTGGCACAGATATAGAACATATCCTAAAATAACATGAATACTAAGTCTTATTTTAATTCTGGACAGACGGAGTCGCGGGCGACAGCTAGTATTAAAAAAGATGCAACGATTAAATGATTTGATAAATATTTAAGCTCATAAAAGTTCAATAGAAATATGAACGTCGTTATCATTCACGGTTGAATTAGTACCTTCCCCTTCAATTATAGTGACGCTGCAATCAACGGTAATCAGCGTGTAGCGGTTTAGTTCATTGTAATACAACGATCTCTGTCTTGTTATTAACGATGGACAATAAGATGGATTAATGATTGTAATGTAGTTAAGGTGTATAATTATAAATCCAATACATTCAGTTTAACGTAAGTTACATCTTTAATCGAAATGTGTAGGTGAAAATCATCCGAATTTCCTAAAAGAAAGTAAAGGATTTTTTTGTTTGTTCCTTTGATCAAGATTTCCAGTAGGCTAGAGAAATTCACTGATTTTACCACGTGAGATGTCGTTATGCTTCCTTGAGCTTTTTTATCTTTTAAAAATATTAGATTAACTAGTTATTATACAGACATTTTTTTTCTTCACTAACATTTTTTAATTACTTGTTGAAATAGTTATTCTTTCCGTAGATCAGTTTTGTTTAAATTACTCATAATTTCGTTATTTATTCGTTGTGTGTTTTAAAACTTTTTTTTATTTATTCATAATTTAGTTTATAATAATATGTTTATTTTTTAATTAACTTAAGAAAAGATTAATTAGTTTCTCTCCACATAGGTTTGGCGATAGGCAGGCGGCCGGTAGTAAAAATAAAACCATAACAAAGGTTACCTTTGACGTCAACCCCACGGGAGTGGGATAAGGCCAGGAAGATGGTTATGATCGATTTTGAAATCAAGACATCAATATAATATCGTATACATACTTAATTTCAAGAGCAACAAACATGTCAAGATGGAAAAGGTCACGTAAACAAGATCGGCAATGAGGAGAAATTGCGGGTAATTATTGTGCGAAATGTCAGCGCTGGAATCTTGCATAAATACTGGCTTTTTATTCTTTATTATTGTGTGTACAAATATGCGTATAGTGAGGTTGTATTTTATGGGATAAAGTTCCGTAATATTTGGTCAGGTTCATATTATGAATGAAAAAAGTGTGACAATAAAAAAAAGCAAGGCAGTGAGTGAAGTTATAATATATGAGTGTTAATTTAACTATATTGGTAATATACTAACTTATATATGTTAAGTTACAGTAACAGAATACCTATCTTAAGTTAATATAGGATTATAAAAATGTAAAACTAAATTTGTTCTATTTTTGTGTAAAAAAAAAATAAATAAAAAACCGCTGCGATGTTGAAACTTAATAGAATAGCTATATCATAATATTATGTATGCGTAAAAATAATGCTGTGGATAAGGGAAATAGAAGAAAGAGGAATGAAAAGTCTGACAATGAAAAATAATACGTAAGCGACTATCTGACTTATACAGCCCCGAGCAAAAATAAAGGGTCGGTAAAGAAAGTTTGAATATCGCGAAAGATCAAGACGCTAGCTAACTGAAATAAATTGTGCATGATAGACAATTTAATATCCTTAAAATAATAATATAATATATTAAATTGACTATCAAACATTTATTTTAGTTAGATAGCGTTTTTATTGTCCGAGTTATTCAAACTTTCTTAAGCGACCCTTCATTTTTGCTCACGAGTATACACTCGTAATTAATAAACATTAACATTTCTTATTAGCTTTTTAATTTCTTAAAAAATATCATAGTTTTGACGTCAACGATATTAACCCTTTTTAAATAAACAACGTATTCGATAAAAGGTATTACATCTCTTAAGAGACTTAACTTTTTCATCATCATCACCATCACCGTGGCCTTATCCTACTCACGTGGGGTCGGCGCACAAAGTTGTATAAACCTTAAGGTTTTGGATTATTTTTTACGGACAGCCGTATGCCTATCGAAAACTCCTTGGGATTATAAATTAATATTAAATGTTTATTTTTTTAAATAAATTTAAAACTAACTAAACTGTAGTAAAGACAAATTGAACCTTATGTATCATATTTTAAGGTTTATTTACGGAGGAAGTGAAAAGTGCGAGGAGTGCGTCGGGGCGCATGTCGGTCAGCAAGGTCGGCAGGAGGATGCGCGCAACTGGGTTGTTGTCGCCTCCGATCGTAAAACGATGCGTATACCTTGCACTAGTAAATGTACGCTCACAACAGGTGCAACATTTAATGTGTAAACATTTTGATGGATATCTCACATGTATAAATAAAATCTTGTAACTATCCAGTCAAGTTTGATCATATATGTATATTTAAAAAACAACGATTCGTCATAATTTAGCAATATTTTTGTAAACAAACGCTAGTGGCCAGTATTTTCTCATCTCGGTCATCAGGCTTCTTGATATTACTTGTATGTTACCTACTTTTCCACACATCTCTATCAGCCGTCATATCTGAATTCACGCCATTCTTAAGCATATCCTCTTTCACACAATCCAACCAAACTTTCTTCGTACTTCCTATACTTTTGTATCCATCCATATTTATTGTCATTACCTTCTTATTTATGTGATCGTCATGTCGCATAATATATCCATACCACGCTAACCTTTTGCTTCCCAATTTCTAAAAATAGAAAACACATTGGTATTATACATGGCGGGATTCGAACCCAGGACGTGCAGATTACAAGTTCAGTGCTTAACCTCTAAGCCATTGACGTTTTTTGGTCCCTGTTCATGTTAAGTAATATGGTCGTAATATACATATATTTAATAAATTTGTTTACAGTTAAACACCACCAAAATACTGCTCTAACCAACATATAAATTGCTTGCAGTATCATTTACTAAGCAGACTTGTTGCAGCATGGCACGTCGAATGTTTAATACAGTGAGCCCGCATGTCGCGTGCCAATCGGGCCGGATACGACACATACATTTCTAGGAGAGCTCGCCATTTATCCTATCTCCTTACGCGGATATTTTTTATTAAATAGAACTTAATTATTCCTGTCACATACCTCGTTTACGCGGGTGTAAATAGTTTACAAGCTTGTCAAATTTTAAACAGTCTAAACGTATATTTCCACTATCATGCAACTCTGTACTGTACTCTGTCAAAGACCATGGAAAGTCATCAGCTCACTATAGGTGCCCACTGACGAGCTCAGAGTGTACCCTATGTTAAGAGTGCCTATAGTCAATCCCACTTCAAAGTGACTTCACTTTTATATTTGAATTTCTTTGTAGATATGCAGGTTGCATTACGATGCTTTCCTTTACAACACGGACGTCGGATAAATGCACATATGAAATTTGAAGTTCGTAAAAACACATTGGTAAATGGCGGGATTATAACCCAGGACCTGCAGATTACAAGATAAAAGCTTCAACCCTTGAGAAACCATCGCTCTAAACTGTATAATATGGTATTCTATGGTACGGAGTAGTTTTATAGAAAATTAAGGACATAGTATATCGAAAAATAATTATAAAAATTAAATTCCGATACATCCAATGAAAATTTATTTACCAAGTATGTTGTCGAACGTTCAACCTAAATATGTCTAATACACTAACCGCCTACGTTTTGATTTAACAAGAAGTTTAAATGTAAATTGAACCCTATTTTGGTGGGCATAGAAAACTCTTTTTTTAACAAGTTATTACAAACAGTGGCTACTTTCCAATATGTCAATAAGCTTTCGCTATCTGTGACCGCGTCGTTCGGTTTGTTAATTTAACTTATTTGAGCATTCCTTTTTCAGTTCTTGCAGACGTATATATGACGCATGCATATTATACAAATAAAAAAATTAAAACAATCAGAGCATTTGTTTTAAACTAACAATCGCGCGCGACTCCGTTTGCATGAATTTAATCTTAACATCCGAATTTTATTCCAGACCATGTTCTAAATCTCTCTTTCAGTAAGATATGTTGAACCGTTGCGGAATTATCGAGTAAATAATTATCTATTAATTAATTTGTATTTTAAGTTAATAAAAAAAGAAACATTAATATTATATAATTGTGAAAAAGAATTTTTACAATGCTGGCTAGGGGAAATTCTGTGTTCTACAAACTTTGTAAAAATTTACGAAATTTGAATGAACTAGAATACGATTAGTCTGTAAAAATAATCTACTGAAATAAAGGAATACAAGAACATCGTAACTCTCTCTCTCTTGTCAGCCATATGACGCCCACTGCTGGGCATAGGCCTCCCCCAAAGATCGCCACAATAGTCGGCCTGTGCCATTCGCATCCAGGACACTCCCGCAACCTTGACCAGGTCGTCGGTCCATCTTGCGGGAGGCCTACCCACGCTGCGTCGACCTGTAAAAAGGTCGTCGTGTATGGTAGCCGTGTCCTAACCGGGGATTCTTAGCACCCCCTGCCTCGCCGTTACCCTGGCCGCTACCGTAGCCAAGAACAGCGGTGCCGCCGGGTACTGGGGGCCGTATTCCTTTTGTGGCCATCATAAAGGGGGGAATGTGCCATAATCGCCACGCTTGGCAGGCGGGTTGGCGATCGCAGTAGTTCTAACTAATGGAAATAAATTATTTACGAAAAGAACATCGAAATTCGGCCTATATAAGATCCGACCGATCCGGGGCAGTCGGCGAAGAGGAAGAAGAAGTGGAAAGAAGAGGTAGTGAAGTAAAAGTGCAAATGTAAAGTGATCAGTGTCAGTGGTCCTATGCGTGGTGCTGCAAGTCAACTGGTTCAGTGCTCGGACACGTACACGGTAAATCCTTGTGAGTCGCAAATAAATCTAAGAGAGAACTGTCAAAGTGTTTAACTCTGTCCCGTGCCCAACGCTCGTAATGGTACTAATGAATCCAAAAAAGAGTGATAATTTTCTACTTAAACAACTTTGAACGAAATCAATAGATTCGACATTAAGCTTATCCCGGGTTACGCATAAGGATAATACAGTTGTAGCGCTCGCTTTAACATCTTCGCACGAATGGGCCGGCTCGCACGGTGCAATACCACTACCATAAAGAGGACAGGCGTGAAGTGGAAGCTTCACGTTTCGTCTGATGAGTGTGCAAGCCGGAGGCCTCAATTAAGTCCCCAAGTTAAGTAATGGAAATGGAATTGGCAGAGGTTTTGTTGTTGTTTTTTTGTAAAATATTAGCAGATTTTTGTTAATTTACTAATATTTCTTGTAACCATTCCAACTAAGCTCTAGGCTTGTGTTTTTACGTGTGTGTGTGTTTACGAAAATAGTCGAATGGCGGGATTCGAACTCGCGACCACGTGATCGTGATTCCGCACCCTTAACCATTAGGCTATTTATTGGGTTGGTAAAAGGAGGAGCATAGGAAAGGGAAATATCCTGTTCGTTGTGCGTCTCCTCCTCCATCGATACCTACCTGTAGGTAGGCAACATATCTACAATTGCGAAAGTCTATGGGCGGTTGTTTCGCTATTTCAGCGTTAAAAGGCCGCTTGCTTGTTTGTCATTTTATACTATAAAAATGCTATACTATATAGCATAGCGTTCACATTACGCGTTATAACCGCAAGAATAGTACACTACGCTATAGGAAGCTATGTATGTCGACCGCAATCCTTGAAGATACCTTACTTGTACCGAGAAATTAAATCAGCGCATCGCTCAATTTTGTAGCGTGTAGTACCTACGCAAAAATATAGTATATTTAAGTTAGTTAACGTGGGCGTCGGTGGCTCAGGGGTTAAGCGCTTGACTTGCAATCTGTATAGGCAGAAAGGTATTCTAGGTTCAAACCCGCCATGTAGCAATGTATTTCTTGATTTTCGAATTTCATAGGTACCTTTAACCTACGCTTTTACAGTGAACGGAGCACATATCGGCGAAAATATTCAAAGATTTATGTAAAGTCAACCAACCAGCATTGGATCAGCGTTATTAACTAAGGCCTAGTCAACGCTAACTTAGAGTAAATTCCAAGCCTCAATAGGAATGTATAGTGAACTGATGATAAAGTAAATTATGGTGCACATATCGTGCTATGAACTATATGCTATATTATTGCGTCGTCTAAAATGTGTTTTATAAACCATGTTACATATTTAATGGTTTTTGCAGATTTTAAATATGTTAATAATAATAAATTCGGATAAAATAAAACAATAAATAATTCGGAATCCGGGATTCCGCAGCCGGTGGTACACTATTTTTATATAATATATTTTACAATATTGTTTGTTTAAAAAAAAAAACTGTAATTTTGTAAAGTGTTAAATATATAAATAAGTTAAATAAAGAAATATAGATTAAAAAAAAAATAGCCTTTTATTCTGAAATTAGGTTAAGTGTCGTAAATACGTAAATTATGTATAGTATGTCTCTAATTTCAGCGTGCCTCTTGGCATAGGTCTCCTCCAAACTCTTCCATTGTTTTCTGTCTTGCGTAACTCTTCTCCAATTTGGACCGGCAGTCAACTTCAAGTCGTCCTCCCATCTCATTAGCTATGTGCTCAAATATGTTAATAACAATAGAAAATGTTAAAGAGCTTTCTTTTTCTTGTTTTCGGTCAAAGAACTCCTCCCTTCGTTAATTGGCTGTTTAATATCTTTGATAGTTTATTAGTATTAAATCAACGACTAACGATGATTTACAGTTAAAATGAATATTATTTAATTAATATGCTAAATTGTATGCCTGAGATACATAATTTTACGTTCCTTGATTCTTTTACTTACTTATTTGGCTTAGGGTGAGCATGCTTATGTATAATTAAACGGGATTTTAAGTGGACAAAAAGAGAATCTGATTGAAAGAAACACAAATTATAATTTATTTAGAAAAGAACTATAAGCACATGTTGGAAAAGTAAATAATCTTCTTCTGTACTACTTAATTTATTAAAGCTTAACAACGCATGTGTACTCTATAAAACTATTGCAGACTACAGAATCAATAATAATAATAACTAGTAGCCTATGTATTCTTCCAGGCTATGTTCTATTTACTTGCCAAATTTCAGCGATATCCGTTGAGACATTCTGGAGATACCTCCTGACAAACATCCATGCATCCATCTAAACTTTCGCATTTAAACTATGGTAGACGCCTGCAACAACGATTGCATGAGTTAGCCGGCTCGCCCGGTGCAATACCACAGCTACACAAAACACTGGCATGAAGTGGAACTCATTCCGTGATTCGTCTGACGAGTGCAGTGGCGGAGGCCTAATTTTGTTCTTCTTTCCCTTTCCACCCTTTTCGTATAAGGAATGGATGAGAGGGGATATGGAATTGACGGAGGCGGAGACGCATATGAAAGGGAAGTATTCTCTGTCTATGCGTCTTCACCTCCATCTATTAAAGGTAGGCAACGCATCTGTGATTGCGAATGTTAATGGGTAGCAGTCGCTTCGCTATTTCTGCGAATACTAGTATCCGCTTACTCGTTTGCCACCATAAGGTGTAGTATAAACTCGTAATAAAAAAATAATAATATTAGTAACATAAAAAGTACAATGTCTTTGAGCACTGATCACTTGCAATATATGTATTAATATGAGACAAGTATATCCGTTCCATTGTAATACCGGAGCATTATAGTATGCAGTTGATACAATCAGTTATTACTCGGAACTGTGTCCGGGTGTTCACGTAGTCGTGGTCACCGTACGTGCGTACACACCCAGCCGGCCGAAGCGCGTCCAACATACTAACACACATTTTTCTCCATCAACGCGATTTTATTTATTTATCTTTATTCAAGCATTCGTATCGCGTCGTTTAAAAGATTAGCATTCTGGATTGTGACGGATTAGGCCTCAACGGATGTAGGTCAAATGTTTGGAGACTTACCGGAAATTGAAATTTAGGCTGGCTATAAAGAAATGCAATAAAATGCAGATGTCTTAATTTTATGAACACCAAGTTTATACAGGATGGATTCTAATTGCAGGCGGGGTCGCGGACGAAAGCGAAAGCGTGCCCCGTGACATCGATACCATGCGTAGGAGGAACAGAAAGGTTTAGTGGGTATGCTCCCTATCGGGGAGAGAATCCCACATAACCCCGTTGTCCAGCTTTATGCATACGCCGTCCCCCCCCCCCCGGGGGTGGGACGGCGTATGCATGAAGCATTCTCCTCTGAAAAAAAAGGTTGGCGCTTGATGAAAGACAGATTTAATTATTCTCATTTTATATTAACTCTTTTCTTTTTGTTCAAGTCAAGAATTTATATTCGAACGGTCACTAATACATATATTCTAGCAAAAAATAGCACCATACTGCTATTTGAACAAAACTAAATTGCAGAATCTACATTGATTTCGTCTTTTACGTTTCAGATGAACGTTGTTATCTCTGGGTATTTTAATAGCTTTTTCCAGATGATTTTGATATATTCGATATTAACTCTCCATCAGGTATAAATCATTCTAAAATATAATAATATATTTTATATATATAAATTATAAACTTCGAAGAACTCCATTCTGAGACCGGTCCGTAGTTATTCATCGGTGAATGATATACTTTCTCTCGTAAACATCCTACCAGATATATATAACCATTTCATTTTTAAAATGACTTTAAATAATTATAATGATTAACTATCATACTATCAATCTAGCAACGGCCTAAAAACTTACCTACAAAATGAAAGTTATCGACTTTTCTCGAACGTGGTAAATTATTAGATGTTATTACCGCCTTCGACTTTATTCCTTTATTCGCAAATAAAGCGTTGTACAATCGTAACGCATTAACGTTTACAGTGGTAGAGCCAGCTTTAATATCTTCGCACGAATGGGCCGGCTCGCCCGGTGTAATACCACGACCACACAGAAGACAGGCGTCAAGTGGAAGCTATTCTGCGTTTCGTCTGATAAGTGTGCGTTCCGGAGGCCTAATACTAGTCCGCTTCCCCTTTGCATTCCTTTCTTATAAGGGAAGGATGGGAAGAGGAAGTGGACTTTACGGAGAAGAGGAAAACCATTTTCAGTGCTTCTCGATCCGTCCGTCGATCGCTCCGTCGATGAAAGGTAGGCAACCCATCTCCAATTGTCCAAATGTCTTTGGGCAGCGGTTGCTATGCTATTTCAGCGATTTTAGGTGGCCCCTTGCTCGTCACCTACGTTGCAATATAAAAACGGTAAGTAACTAAATCGTTTTCAAAACAATTCTCCTACGCATAATTTCATAACACAAAATGTTGTGATTAAAATAACATGAAATTTTATAACGCTCTACGTCTAATCCCAATTTATTGTTACACTAATTTAGCCTTTTACTTATACAAAATAAGAATTTTATAATAAATACATAAACTGCAAACAATTTAGAAGAAAGGGACCCACTTATAGTTCCTACACGTTTGTCGTTAGAAAATAAAACAAACTACAGAACTGGTAGACTCCGTGTGTATAGAAAGCACAAGTGCGTTTTTATTGACACCATGTTTAAACAATATCCTATTTGCTTAGACTTTCCATTAACTAAAACTCAGTTTACCCAAATCATTAAATTGATTTGTATTATTTTACTTGACATCGCAAGGATACTAAAGCTTATGAAGCAGTTGGCTGGTGATAATCAGCTAACAGTGGTAGATGCCAGAAAGAACAACATATGTTGCACTAATGGGCTCGCCCGGTGCAATACCACGATCACACAGAAAATAGGCGTCTAGTGGAAGTCTTTCCGTGTTCCGTCTGATAAGTGGTCGTGCCAGTAGCCTTATTTTAGTCCTCTTTCCCTTCACAACCTTCGTATGAGCAAAGGATGGAATGGATTGGGCGGAGGGGAATAAGAAGGGTAACTATCTGTAAAATAAATGTATCGAATAAATACAAATGAAGTATAAAGTGTTGAAGAAAGTTTATAAAGAGTCACCTCAAGAGCCGTCAAGTGACCGCCCACGTTCACAGTTAATTATAAAAAAGGGCAGCCGGTTAAGAATGTACATATCGAAAGCATTCACTTCAATTATACTCCGACCACTCTTGGAAATACATTTTTGGGCATCCTTCAACACTGCTATTTTTAAATCAATAAAAAATTAAAAGTAAAATAAAGATAGTGATGACATGGTATACTTACAGGATTATACTTACAAGAGCGTCGGTGGCTCAGAGACAAAGATTTTAAGTGACATCTGCAGGTCCTGGATTCGAATGTAACAATGTAAATTTTATATTTTGGAATTTCATATATATATATATGTATTCAACGTTCTTACGGTTAAGGAAAACATCGTGATGCAACCTGCATTGGCGAAGAAATTTTATATGTGTGAGGCACAATGGGCCAGCGTGATTGACAAAGGCGTAGTCACCCTTAGGGTTGGCGAGCCCCTTAGTGGGGACGTATAGTAAGCTGACAATGGTATACTTACGACTTTCTAGTTATGTTAATTATCAGTCATAAATGAAAACATAAATAATTAAGTTATCACTTAAACGTCATTACTTTGAATTATTGACACTTAAAACTGTGTACTTGTCTAATGGATTTCTTTACTAGACTCGTTACTAAATCTATACATATAATAAAATTGGAGTGTCTGTTTGGAATATTAAAATTACAGTTTTTTATGTATCCATATATATACGGTACATACACCAAAATATTTTTTTTTAAATTTTTGTCTGTCTGCCTTTGTTCCGGCTAAACTCTGAAATGGCTGGACCGATTTTGACGGGACTTTTATTGGCAGTTAGCTGATGTAATACGGAGTAACTTGGGCTACGTTTATTTTAGAAAAAGAACGCGCGGACGGAGTCGGGGGTGACAGCTAGTATTTAACTAAAACGATTAACTATTTCCTTGTTCATTTAATCAATTGATTTTAAATGTAGAACATTTTCACCAATTTCGTTTTGCCACTCCTATACATTGTACCGTCTCGCATGACAAGTAGGTTTATAGCCCAATATTCAGATGTAGTTTGTCTTCTAATTTAAAAACATTGTCAAGGTTACTGACCTTAAATAACTATACTCAATTATCATACTCATATCTAGGTTTTAACATTTGCTTAAACACTAAGGAAATGATCAAAATTTTTATGTAAGCTTAGTACATCTATACAAATAATAAAATTGCAGTGTCTGTTTGTAATATTAAAATAACCTTTTTTTACTACATTATCATCAACCTGCCCTTGTCCCTATGGAGGGTCGGCACAGTATGTACTACTTTTCCACACATCCCTATCAGCCGTCA
>JAAOEG020000032.1:2419002-2433203 GCA_011763625.2 Papilio bianor | reverse complement strand
ATTAGCCGGAACAAACAGACCGACAGACAGACAGACAAAAATTGTAAAAAATGTTATTTTGGTGTTAGTACCGTATACATGTAGAAAAAACGGATATTTCATTATTACAAACAGACACTCCAATTTTATTATATGTTATAAATATTATAAATATATATATTATATAGATATAAATAAGTAGAATGTATTTTCTTACATTCAGCAACGTCTAGTGACGACCTTATATTTTAGACGTTCTGTAGACTTTAGCATGTTTAAGGGGGATGTCTTCCTACTTGGATATTTATAACATTCTTGTCCTATATGACATTTCTGTCATCTTTAAAAAACGTCGCGTTACAATAAAATTTAATTTGCATTAAATATATATAATGTATTAATAATCATTATTAATTTTATGGCATGTGTTCCACAAAATGTTAATTACTAAAGTTAAACAAAGGATTCAATTGTTTGATTTTGACTCCCTTTGCGGATTGAGGTAATGTCAACTGATGTAAAATATGATCACGTGCCACTTCGGACAAAATATTTGCCTCGTCACGGGCCTTCAATATAATCTGTATGGGAGAAATAGCTCTTTTAAATATATCTATAGGTATAATAATTTCTAGTAATATATTATTTGTACAATTAGTTTTGATGTGAAAGCAAATGATGGCCACAAAGGACCCGCATTGATTTATGTTTGATGAATGCGGGTTTGTCTTGTGATTCTATTAGAGTTTGTTGACTGAACCCTTGCGGGGTGGAAAGTGAACGCGTATAACTTTCCGACCGATGCGAACGACGTATAAAGGTTTTACGATGCAGGAACACGCACGTTCCCGCTGATTTATTTTCATTATTCTCTCCAGTTGCGGGCCAAATATTTTATCAATTTTACTTTGGAAATTATGTGCGAAAATAAATTAATTTATTTAACATTTCCATATATTTTGCATTAAATTGAGAACACAATCGTTATGCTTATGTTTTGAACTATAGTTCCGTAAGTGTAAACGTTGAGATTTATTCGGTATTCATATATGAGTTTCCACACTTCCTATGTATTACAATACGGTGTATAATGACAGGAAGGTCAGCATATATCTATACATATAACAAAATAAGAGTGTCTGTAATATTGAAATAACCGTTTTTTACTATATGTATATGAATATATATATGAGATACACCAAAATAACATTTTTTTTTAATTTTTGGCTGTCTGTTTCTTCCGGCTAATCTCTGAAATGGCTAGACCGATTTTGACGGGACTTTTATTGACAGGTAGCTTATGTAATAAGGAGTAGTAGTAACTTAGGCTACGTTCATTTCAGAAAATATATTTTATTTTGAAAAAGAACTCGCGGACGGAGCCGCGGGCTACAGCTAGTTCTTTATAAAATTGTATAGTGCTAATTGATAATTATTTAAGAGTGCAAGTATTAAGAAAATAGGTAACAGCTGATGCAAAGGGTGACTCTGTAGCGATATCTCATTGTATGACAACGAGTCCGAACTGATGACCCACTGACCTAAATTGGATTGCAGCAGTCAGCTCTATGCCATATTATTTGTTCCGCGTTCTGGCAGCGAACTCTAAACCACCTTGTGACCATGTTTACCGTACCACTGACGTATTGCGCTCATTCAATCACGTAAGCATATGTTACTTGCACATTGAATTGATTTAATTGTAACCACCGCGCTATCAAACCAAAACATATGGGATAGTAGTATGATAGTTGCTTGTGACAGATTATAAAATATAATAGAAGAGAACAAAGATGTTGCATTTTAGATAAATACACTTCAAAGAGTACTTTAAACTTTAGCAATAAATATACATCCATACTAATACTATAGACTGGACAGTTTTGATTGTTTGCATTGAATAGGCTCAGAAACTACTTATTCGTTTTGTTTTCTTTCACGATCTGAGGGTGTTATAACCATTTTTTAAATTATTATTAAACGAGCTAATTTAATATATAATTAATGTGTAAAATTAAATCAAACTGATTTCGAAGTCTAGCTTGCGTTTTCAACTCACGCAAACTCATATTCACTGAATAATAAACTTCACTTCTCTTACATATTTAAAAGACTTAATTGTACGAATGGAAACGAACCCACTTGAAGCATTTTAACAATTTGACCTAGAAACAAATACTGAGTCTTAAATTACACTAAGTAAAAGCTTTAGGCAGTTAAAATACGGTAAAAAACGACAATAAATCTGCAATATTAGCTTTATTCTTTGAAAGCTCCACCGTTAATTGTGAGCGAAACGGAATTCGGAAAGCTGTAAAATTTTGATGGATTTACATCCAATCAGCATTTCTTTTCTGAGGAACACAATTAATTTGTTCTTTATAATGGTATTGGTAAATAATTCGTTGATTGATTTGCGGTTAACATAGAACCCGAGCTATTTGTTAACTTTGTAATTCGAATATTCAGGATTTTTCTTTGTAACAAAAGACGATAATGCGCCTGGCTCAATATAGAAAACAGTCGTTAAACTGTTAACTGATTTTTAATACTCATCAAATTTGAGTTGAATTGGATATCAGATTAATTATTTACGTAGATTTTCGAATTTGTATCCAAGTATTTTGCACCTTTCATTTCAATTTATATTATTTATCCAGTATAACATAGGGGAGTACCAGCCACTTAGCCTGAATAAATATTCAACTGACCCAATTTTTGTAAATCACTTGGTATTTTGAACAGTCTTAATTGGACGGTGTAAGATTTTATCACTTTATTGAATTAAAATCCAAAATTTATTCTACAGACAGATAATTATGAATGCATTAAGTTATAAACACTGGGCTCTTAATTTTTCTTTGGACCATTTGGGTTATATAAATCTTTCGAGATGGTTGATGTCATTTTACAAACTTGACGGATATGATAGCTGTTTTGCTTTGCAGTGACAACATATTGAGTTAACTTTGAGAAAAGAATAGTTTATATAACTCCTTGTGCATGTGTATTGAATGTGTACAATAAAAAAGACGGCGGAGTGGTTTTGTGTACCAAGTTCGAATGAGAGAATGCGCGGCTGTCGCCTATCCGTTGGGCGGCGGCGCTAGGGGGCAGGGTGTCGGGCCGCGAGCGCGACGAGCGCTGCGGGCACGAGGCGCGGCGGCACGCGCTGACGTGCGCGCGGCGCTGTGCGTGCTGTGGCGCGCCGCGATGCCCGCCGCCTGACATGGAGGAGGGCTATTGGCGGCCGTCCTGCTCGACGCTGTCGCTCGACCACCATGGCAGCGCGACGCACCTGTGCGCGCGCCACGCGCCGCCGCACCGTCACCCACATGCGCACCTCGCACATGCACACCACGCGCACGCGCATTCGCACCACGTGTCGCACGCACAGCACGCTCAGCACGCCGCCTCGTGCCCAGTACACAGCCCCTTTAGGCAACCAACGCCAGAATTTTGTGCGGCTCATACTCAGGTCAGTTCTATAAAGCAAAATTTTCATTTAGTTTTTGTCGTTTCATCATCGTCAATCTATGTCATTAGTCTACTGCTAAGTCTTTCCCGATATATCCAGCAATTTCCTGTCGTCCTTACAAATCATGTTATAGTATAATTGCAAAAAGTTATACTTTCATTCTGTTTCATATAATTAAATCCTTCGTACGCATATTGTTACTCAAGTCACGGATTCACGTCTACACGTAATTTACTTTTGGAGGGTTGTTCCTTTGCTCTTTCATAATGCGTTTGTTTTTAATAACAGTAGCAGTAACCATAAAAACATAGGTTGTGTTCGTTTCAGACAGTTTCTTTATCAACATAATAGGTAGTTGCTTTTTATTAGTCCTAACAGGAATGTTATTTACAAAAACGATCTTATTTCATATCGCAGTACTTTTAACGAAAGTGGGATGCTGGCCGAATGTGATGTTGACTTAATTTAGACATCTTCTAACATGATTATTTCTAAACGGTTTTGCACGGGAACCTGTATTGCGACTTTGATTATAGACATTAAATTGTCAAACTCATTACCAGCTTTGACGCAACACCACCTATTTGCTGTTATTTGTTCTAATTATTCCTCGAATTTTGCCATGTTGATTATATCTTGTTATTTTTAGATTGCTTTGTCATGATATGTGTACCTTGAGACGCTGTTTACGTAAATATTGATATTATTCATACAACTGGCGCGTCTAATCGGGTTCTTTCCCATTGGGCCGATCAACCCAACGGGAAATAACCCACGAATCTTTCAATAAAGATTTTCGATAATACATTTATATAGAAGAATGCTTCATATTTATTCATACGGGTACCCATATTATTCAACCACCTGTGATAAAGTACTCCGTACCCGTCGTTACAATTGCTATAGTGGGTTGATGGATTAGTTTTCTGCGTGATCAGTCAGTGTACGTTAAAACAATATAGAATGCGATATGTAAAGTGCCAATATAATCTCCTATACAATTATATTACACTTTAAGAAATCTATTTTACTATATTAATAAACCTAAGTTCATCTCTTACTGTCCAACAGCTTTATTCGGTATCTTAGCTAACTAACTATTGAATTATTACGACTTTTCGTTAATCATGAATACAGTTAAGCCGAGTGTTGGAATAATTTACTAGCATCAGTGCTTACGTCCAATTGCGACGTAGATGCTTTCAAGAATAGAGTAAATAATCGCGATCCATCTTTCCACCAGATGATCGTTGAAAATCAGATGGGACTATGGTCAAGCATTGGTTTGTTCGTCATTAAAAAAATAGTAATAAAACGATAACAATATTACGCTTGATTGTTTTCGATTGCATCAGTGTTTGATTGCGGCTTGAGCAATTATGCGTAGCTCATATGAGTATAAGAGTATGTACAAACTGCCACGCTGATATGAATTCAACGATGAAAATTGCATCCTACATTTTGCTATGCTTGCTAGGGGTGCTGGTTTTAATTGAAGCGCGGATGCATGATTACGTAAGAGACGGTCGTAAGTACCTATAATACAGTTTATAAAAAATCACAAAACTGTAAAATAAGTAATTTTAACATTTAGTGGTTACGAAATTAAGTTACCGATAGTATTCATTCATTTCATCAGGGAGTAAGTACGGAGATGGACTTATTGCCCTTTTCTCCATATATCGGGTTTTTTAATTGTTATCTTTATTTATTAGTACTTTAAAATGCTATTCTAAGATCAGCAAAAAACTGTTTGAGATTGATTATCGAATTCGACCGTGAGGAACACAAAAGTAAGTTTGATTAACTGTTGCTTTCAGGTCCCGAACTTGGTCCGTTTCCATCCAACTTAGCAAATATACCATACTATTGTTATTCACCACCTTCGAAAGGGCCTTGCAAGCGAATGTTTAAAGTTTGGTTTTTCGATATTGTCAGAAGAAAATGTATGCCCATGTTCTATTCGGGATGCGGAGGAAATGAAAACAGATTCGATACCGAAGCTGCATGTTTTATACATTGTGGGAAAAGATATACTTAAACTCAAAACGTACTTTTTATAAATTATACCTTTAATAAAACAAAACCTGCTCGTACTATAACTATTACAAAACAGTATAATAATAGCATTGTCCTTCATTATATTATATTTACCTTTAAGAAAACAACAGATATTATTTACTCATTGAAAAAGTGTATTGGGTATTTTCACTACACAATAAAGGCGGGTTCGCGGAAATAATAATCGTACCAACAAATGGGTTTTCGTGATGTTTGTATGGAAAAGAATGGAGAGTGATAAGTCAGGCACAAGTCTAAGCTTGATATTTTTCATTCGAATTGCCCATCCTGTAAACCCGCCTTTACGGCTTTGCCTCTTCTACTGAAAAATAGTGGACTGACTTAACAAAACTACAGTTCTCAATGTTTAGTATCCCTCGGAGTAACATTGTTGGGATTTCCAATGACTTTCAGTTTCCTCTTACTTGTAATCCCTGCGTGATGAGTCATCAAGATTAAAGAGAACATGACATGAGATATTTTATTGACTTGTTGATACATGATTATGGTACCTTTTCAAGATATGTAGTAATGATAGATTCTCTCTTTTTCTCTGCATAGTTTCTCTTTTTGACCATCTCTCGAAGGATGTTTCTCCACTCTGTTCGGTTCTCTGCGTTGCGCATATTACCCCTAATGTAAGTTTTTCTAGGATCTTGGGGATCAACCAGCAACATGACCAAAATACTCCAGCGTGCGGCTGAGACATACCGCGAGAAGGCTTTAAGTGATTTTGTATTCTTCTAATAAATTATAGATTACTAACGTATTTCGTATTTCTTGATCTGTGGTACTACGTTTTCACTAAACATATTCTCTTGGTTTTCATATTAGCAATTAATATTTTATACTATTATATAATTCTTAACTGGGGCAAGAGCGTCGAACACGGGGTGCCTTTTATAAATTTCAGAGGCCCGTTTTAATTTCTTGTTCTAGTTTTCATTTACAGCTTTATTTCATAAGAGCTATATAAGTTTTTATTTAATACTTAGATTGTGCAAAAGATTTTTAGTTTATTTACCATAACTATAAATGAAGGAACCAGAAACAAATCATACATACATTTTTATCTCTATCAATAATAATGATATGAACGCGAATGTTTGGATGGATGAATGTTTGTTAGAAGGTATCACGAGAGCTCAACGGATTTCGATGAAATTTGGCATAGTTATAGAAGTTAATCTAGCGGAACATGAAGGTGACTTATTTATAACTTATTTTTTCAAATTTGCTGACAGAGTCCCGGACAAAATCTAGTCCATAATGATTTTAAATAGTTTTTACTACTTCCTTGAGTGCAGTTATTTCATGTACATGGAAGAATTATTTAATTGTTGCTTCCCTTAATTACCCAACTCAATACATTTTTAATATACGTGTGACTGGGATTTGTAGTAATATATTAGTATCATGTGAACTTTATATAAATGACTATTAATTACTTGTGTATGTAAAAATAATTGCTTTTTCTTCTTCTTCTTCTAGGTTCTTCTTCGACTAACGACGGTTAGGGTACAGTTTTCCATAAATATAATTTCTACGTATGTAATAATAGAGAAGGATAGACATCTAATTATTCTAATTAAAAATATCGTATCGAATTGGCACGTCATTATGAGGAGTATTCTTACTCCGGACGTGCCAACTCAATGACTGGATACTAAAAGTTTTGAGTTTTGTCAACTTTGGTATATAGTATCGATTATGCCCCTTCAGCGTATATCGTTGATCGGTCCCTTTTCCCTATACTTATCGGCAATCCATGTTTCAGCGACCTTTAAGTGTACGACTTCAAAACATTCCTTATCCCGTTTTTAAAATGGCCGTTTTTATGTTTAAAGTTTCTTTTGGCTTTTGGGATCAACGTCAGGCGATAATATTTTGTTTTTTAGGAATTTAGCGGTAATTTTATATCTGAGTTTAATATGATTTTTTTTTAAATCTCAGTACTTGAAAATTTGGAACTTTGTGACTTGGAAATTTATAATTCGTACAAATTGCTTGTTAAGCTAGTTTCTAAAGTCTAACAGTGGTAGAGCCCGCTTTAACATCTTGGCATGAATGGTCCGGCTCGCCCGGTGCAATACTACGATCACACAGAAAACAGGCGTGAAGTTGAAGCAATTCCGCGTTTCGTCTGATAAGTGTGCTTTCCGGAGGCCTGACGAATACTAGTCCTCTTCCCCTTCTCACACCTTTCTTATAAGGGAAGGTTGGGAAGAGGAAGTGGACTTCTCGGAAGTGAGGACGCATAGGAAGAGGAAATATTCTTTTTCGGTGCTTCTCCTCCTGCGACGATTAAAGACAGCGCATCAGCAACTGCGGATGTATTTGGGCAGCGGTCACTTCGCTATTTCAGCGATTTTAGGTGGCTGTTTGCTCATTTGCCACCTCGTTACAAAGTGAAAATAATAGCATAATGCAGAATTACAGCTAAGTAGACTAAAATACTTCTATTTTAAAAAATACGTAACGCTCAGTTAATGAAACGTCAACGTAATGGCCATTTTTCTGTTTAATTATATAAATTCAAGTTTCGAAAGTACTGTCCATGATAAAATTTTAGTACAACTTTCATAAAAGCCGGCAAAGCATCTTTGGTTCCTCTGGCGTTGGTAATGTTTAACGTTTTACGCTGGTTTCGAATAAGTAACTGCGGTTCAGGAAGTATTTCACTTTAAAGTACGATTATTATTACCAGTCAGTAAAATGACAAGTGTAACTGTCACTGATACAAAAAGGGTGACTCGCTACAATAGTGATTGTTGCACTAATAAGACTTTAAGGTGCCACAACCATAAACAAAAAAACAACTTTGATGTTAAAAAGATAAATTAAAAGATGTAAAAAATATGTTAAAAGAAAGACATTGTTCTGTTGCGGAAGATGAAAAAATTGTAATAATAAAAACAAAAGACGACAAAAAATATAAGAAAACAAAAGTAAACGATTAAGAATAAAAAACAATCAAAAAAGGTTAAATTCGCACTGGCCACATAATCCCGAGGCTGCAACAGTGATGTTCGGCAATCAATACACTTAGACATTAAGTCATGCATTTTTTATTAGGTATCAAAGTATTTTTTTATTGTAAATATTTAATACATGCCGTATTAAATAATACGATTTTAGAAATATGGATATGGGCCAGCACATGTAAATTCTCACTATAATATTATTACAAACGCTGAGAAAAAAATGTATAAAGAGATTCAGAGGAATTAACTAGAAAGTCAGGAAAATACAAGTAATTTTATACGTTTTTATTCATTACGGTTGCTATTGATACCGACTCCGATTCTGAATCGGTATATTCAGAATCGGTTTATTTCACATCACTATTTATTTGGGAGTAAAAATCTGCAACACTGGAAATGTCATTTTACTGCTTGGAATTAATAATCTTACTCTATCTACAAACTTACACAACATTCTCCTGAAAATAGCTCAAACGTAACCACGTCATTGCTTTATTGGATACGTTATATGTCAGAAAATTATTTTGTAGTTACTTCACTACATAGTATAAAACAAAGTCGCTTTCTCTGTCCTTATATCCCTATGTATGCTTAAATCTTTAAAACTACGCAACGGATTTTAATGCGGTTTTTTTTAATAGATAGAGTGATTGAAGAGGAAGGTTTATATGTATATCTATTAAATAGTGGAGAAATACTGTTATTTTAGAAGTATCTAATGTGATGTCGTAAATAATTACAATTTTTCCGCTTACGTTGCAACAAACGCAGGCAGAACCCTACGAGACTTATCAGATTTATACCCGTGCGAAGCCGGAGCTGGCCGCTAGTTAATAATATAATAAAGTCCGTTCTGTTGTAATTTTTATAATAGGCTATGGAATCAGTGGTGTGCAGTCGATGTTACTAAGCCCGTCGCCGGATGCTTGACGCTTTCTATCTTTGATTCATTTTCACTGAAAGCTTTGTAAACGTTAAAGCGTGTTACTTCGTACTTATCTTTTAGTGCTCGCCGTAAATAAACGCTACACTTTAGGAATCCTCGAATTAACACGGTTTTTTCTACAACCAATTAAATAAATTACAATCTGTTTTGTTGTGAATTTATTTATTAATAATTTTTTGCAAAATAGAAATACTGACGGTATAATAAATTCAAATCTTTGAACGGTTATGACTTAATCATTAACAAGAACATCTGTTGCTCGAATTGGCCGGCTGGACCGGTGTACCACGACCACACAGAAGACATGCGTGAAGTGGAAGTAATTCCGCGTTTCTTCTGATGAATGTGGTGCCGGAGGTCTAATGGTAATCCTCTTTCCCTTTCCACACTTATCTTATCTTATAATCAAACGATGGAAAAGGAAAGTGGATTTGACAGAGGAAGGATCGCATAGGAAAGAGAGTACTCTTTTCGTGTGTCTCCTATAACGTAAATTAAAGCAACGCATCTGTAAAAAAGAATGTCTATGGGTAGCTGTCACTTCGCTATTTTAGCGAATTCTGAGAGAGAATCTTCAAGAGCGAGCTTGCTCTTTTGCCAACTTATGATACAATAAAAAATAATCAACCGTCAATAAGACTGAATTTATATATTTAAATGGTAGTTTTCCTTTAGAGAGAACAATGTCTCCTCATAATATTCTGGGTAACCAGTGTGAATAATTAGTTTTTAATAGACGAAGATAGCACTTGACATTCAGGAGAATTTCAAGTGTATGCTTCTTTAGTTGTTGTATAATAAAGTTAAGTATTTTATTTTGAAATACCTTTTATATTTAAATTTTCGATCGAGATATTATGTATAATAACACTAGCTGTCACTCGCGACTCCGTCAGCACGGAATAATAAACATTTAATAAGTAGTCTATGTGTTCTTGCGGGCGGTGTTCTATGTCTATATCAAATTTCGTCGAGATTGATTACGCCGTTCCGGATATATAATGAAAAATATTAATCTGTCCATAGTAAAGAAATACTGTGCATATTTAATCTGTGTAGAGTGCGAAAGAACACACGCAACTCCCAATTTTATTATTGAACCAGTTTTGTACTAACAAGTCAATTGAAAAAAGTTCCACAATTTGTTGACAAATTTGCATGTAGTTTGATTTCTAATTAAACATGACCAACATGGCGTGTACTATTTAGCTTGTCAACATGAATTTACACGAGGAAATTTAAAGAGAAATTTATGTCAAGCCTTGCTCCGGCCGCGGTGCATTGACTCTCATTAATAATTCCCTGTCTCGCTTGCGACACGGTCACGTGCCTCCTGAAATGCCCCGGAGCGCGTCACGTCTTACTCGACATTACCTAAAAAAAACCGTTTCAAATATTTTGAATGTTTTAAAACTTTGGTTGTGTTTTCCACAAACATTTTGTTCGCCTTTGGACTTACATACTTTATTATGATTAAACTGTAACAGGTTCTTATGCTTGTACGTTTCTAATCGGTCGGCAATCGTCGGTAATCGAATGGATCGGCTCGCACGGTGTAATACCACGACCACACAGAAGACAGGCGCGAAGTTGAAGCAATTCCGCGTATGATGAGTGTGCGTTCCGGAGGCCTAATACTAGTCCTCTTCCCCTTCCCACCCTTTTTTATAAGAGAAGGATGGGAAGCGGAAGTTGACTTCACTAAGGAGAGGAGGCACAATAAGAAGAAATATTATTTTTCAGTGCGTCTTCTCTTCCGTCGATTAAAGGCAGGCAATCTGCAATTGCGGATGTCTATGGGCAACGGTCACTTCGCTATTTGCTCGCCGCTTGCTCGTTTACCACCTTGTAATATCAAAAATTGGTTTTATTCTTCAACTTATATTAGCGAATATATGTTATTATTATTATAATATGTCAACACAGTGGCAGCTAACTAGCTTATGCGTGTGTTGAATTATTTGGAGATAATTTGGTCTATTTTTAAAGGACTTCATTTATGTAGCCATCATCACATTGTCCAGGAACATGCTCCATGTTGATACCAATCTATTTGCAAAGAAATACTTCGTTGGAGTTGCTGCTTATAATTTTAATGGATGCCTTTGTAATCACAATCCCATAATGAAGTCAAGTACTTGACACCACTTAGTTCTCCTTAAAATTTAATTTTACTAATTTGATATATTCTTTGTTCTATATGTATAGGTATTTTAAATATTTTATTGTAACAACATTATTCACAATAATATTTCTTGAATAGAATTGTGTTTGTGCTGCTGGCAGACACAAATTGTTCTTGGAAATGTATTGTTTCTTGTGACCCAATTTTTATGCCTACTTAAAAGAGCTTTTACAATATTTATGAACACATCTTTCGAACTCCAATGTTATAATTGTGCATAATGACATTCGCTACTATTTTTAGCAACGCGATAACATCGAGACTGCTATTATTATTTAAATCGTTGCCTTTTTTAAGACGAATATGACTTATATAAAACTGCGTTGGCGTAAGAATTAATTTCATCGACTTTCGATGATCATAGTTACCCAGTACAGCCCACCTTATACACTATATCATACATCCTTGACAAGTTGAGAAATCGGTATGGAAGTCTACTCATTAATTAAAAATAGCGACATTCTTATTCATTTTGTCGTAGGTATAGTTAGTGAATTGTCAGCTAATATAGATTTCTATCAAGTAGCTTCGTTAGTGTTATATAAGGTCTATTTAGCAATAATCGTAATAAATTTAATTAATCTATTGTCAAAAGCTGTAAGTATTTGTTTTATATTATTAATTATTAAAACCCTGAGAAAATTTCGTAGTTTGGAAAGTCTCCAACTTGGTACAAAATGTATATTGATCGAGGCGTTCGCTATTGATTTTATGGTAACGAGACTTTTAGTCGGAGGTCTTAGTTTACGCCAGTTGTTTCACCGTCTGGCGTCAACTTTGCCCCGTGCAAATTTTACTATAGGGAAACTCGTAAAGTAACATCCTTACAATCTGTACGACACTTCTTAAAGTTACTTCTTTATCACAGTTGTATAAACAAGAGAAAGACACAAAGTAGTAACAACTTTATATTTTCAAAGTTTTAATAAAAGCATTTACTTCCTATTTATGTGTGATTTACTGTCGCCTGTGACTTCGTTTGCGCGGAAGCCCGTTTTAACATCTTCGCACGAATGGGCCGACTTACCCGGTGCAATACCACGACCGTACAGAATACAGGCGTCAAGTGGAAGCAGTTCCACGTTTCGTCTGATATGTGTGCGTTCAGGAGACCTAATATTAGTCCTCTTTCCCTCTCCATCCTTTTTTTATAAGGAAAGTGGATTTGAGGGAGGAGGAGACGCATAAGAAAAATGAAATATTATTTTTCAGCGATTTCAGGTGGCCGCTCACTTGTTTGCCATCTTGTAGTATAAAAAAAGCTTATTGAGAAGCTTTGCGTCCTTCCAGATTATTGCCAAATTTTATCCAGATCTATGCAGCCGTTCCAGAGTTACGTGACAACCAATATAAATTCATCAATCCATCCAAACTTTCGCTTTTATGATTTTAGTATGAATTTATATTAAGCTTTATTTCCAAATGCCAAGTCACCATTACAAGACATAGGATCTTTGTTTTCTTTCAGAAAATTACCAAGTGGTGACTCGAGACGGATTTTGTACATTAACTTCGGTGGTGGAAAATCACTGTAATATATACACGGATTTCACGGAGGAGAGGACGCATAGGAAGAGAAAATAATCTCTTTCAGTGTGTCTCCTCCTCCGTCGATTAAAGGTAGGCAACGTATCTGCAATTGTGGATGTCTATGGGCAGCGGTCACTTCGCTATAGTGATTTCAGGTGGCCGCTTGCTTGTTTGCCACCTAGTAATATAAAAAAATACAACATAATATTCGAAAAAGATTACTGTTTCATAGTTCTTAGTAAAATATGTATACATTTCTTATCCATTTGTATACACATATTAAATCTTGCATTTAAGTGCTACCATATTCAGTTTGAAATGTTATTGCGTTCTATGCACGGAAATAATATCAGGATGCCATATGTTACCACACTGAGACCCGAGTCGTGACATGGGCTAAATATATTCCGATATTGAATTGA
Source organism: Papilio bianor (assembly GCA_011763625.2). Taxonomy (NCBI): domain Eukaryota; kingdom Metazoa; phylum Arthropoda; class Insecta; order Lepidoptera; family Papilionidae; genus Papilio; species Papilio bianor. The sequence goes on along the minus strand of JAAOEG020000032.1, from coordinate 2,419,618 downwards.
AGTACGTTCAACAGGAAATGTGTTTTTATGGATTTTATAAACTGAAACTCAACTTTCAAAGACGTGATATTCAAATTATTGTACACTGTATTTTGCCAGCGACTCCGTCTAATTTAATTAACAGAAACTTAATATGTAGCCCATGTGTTGTCAAATGTCATCGATATCGATTGAGTCGGTCTAAAGATACCTTCAAACAAAGATCCATACATCCATCTATACACTCGCATTTGCAATATTAGTAAGGTAACATGTTCAGCGTGTCGATAAGCCTTTTGATTTGAAATCATAACTATGTTTTATAAATGAGATATTTGTGTCTAAGAATAAACATCCGAAATTTATATGATTAAATCATACATATATACATACATACATACATACGTTACAGTTTATTATTTTTATCTTTGTATCTCGAATACCTTGACGCCAGAAGTGTTCGTCTTTTGAGGCTATCCACGAATCAAGCCATTTTTTGATGCCTTCATATGAGTGGAACTGTTGATCAGCCAGGCCATGGGCCATCGAACGGAAAAAGTAAAAATCGGACGGCGCAATATCTGGGGAATATGGCGGGTGGGGTAAGACTTCCCATTTGAGCGTGCCCAAGTAGGTT
>JAAOEG020000032.1:2393570-2414613 GCA_011763625.2 Papilio bianor | reverse complement strand
ACACATTGGTACATGGCGGGATTCGAACCAGGACCTGCAGATTACAAGTCAAGTGCTTAGCCCCTGAGCCACCGACGTCATCGCGCGGAATTAAATAAATCCTAATTAGTAGCGAAAAACTCTTCCAGGTTATATTATTTATGTATATATCATTTTAGCGACATTCGTTGAGCCGTTCTGGAAATACCTAAAACTGTGGTACACCCCAGCAATAATATCTGTGGTACGTATTGTCCGGCTCGCCAGGTGCAACAACACGACAACACAGAAGACACGCGTAAAGTCCGCGTTTCTTCTGATGATTGTGGTGCCGAAGGACTAATATTAGTACCCTTCACCTTCCCACCCTTTTCTTATAAGCAAAAGGGAAGTGTATTTGACGGAGACGCACAAGAATAGGATATATTACTATGAATGCAACTTCTCCGGCGTCGATTAGGTAGTAAGGGCAACGCATCTGCAATGGTGGATGTTTAAGGCAGCGGTCGCTTCTCTATTTCAGCGATTTCAGGTGGCTTATTTGCCACCTTGTAATATAAAAAAATCTATTAAACATCAATCCAACCACCTGAATCATATGTATTTATAATATTAGTGAGGTGGTTAATACGAATATATTTAGCTGTTTAAAGGTTAAAAATAATACATATTTATTATATTTGGAACATAATTTGTTTGAAATTTTAAAACCTAAAAGACTAGACTTAGTTTTTTTTTTCTATAAAATTAATTACCAGTATATTCAACGTTGGAAATTAATGAATACAATAATTAATCCAATGTGAATCCCCAGTCCTGTCATATTTAATATCAAAAAACGAAACAGTAAATGTTACAATCGACGAGAGATATGAATCAGTAGCAGGATAAAACCTTTGTCATGTTTATTAACAACGCATTTGTTTAATTTTAAATTAATGTGTTTAATTTTTCATAACAGTAAAATTACTCGGCTAAAAGAAGACCAATTTTGTTTTAATGTTGAAAAATCTTTTGCAAAATTTAACTAGAACGTAGTTACATTAAAACTCTTCTTTGTACGACAAACGAAGTTTAATGCCCTGTGATTGCCAAAAGCTATATAATTAAGCTACCTGTAAGGCTGCCCAAATAGTTTCAATAATGAAATTCCTTTGAGTGACCCATTTAGGAAAGGTTGCTTGGCTCGGTGCCACTTCCTATACTTTTTGGTCACGAATACCACTTTATAACATTAAAAATCTAAACCATCCAAGTTATCCGTCTTTGTAAGTTGAGCCAAATCGAAATTCTTTCATATAACTCTTTTTGATCTTTTTTTGGATAACACTAATAGATTCATCGGACTCTACCTTGAGAAACATAGGTAGTGTTTCAAATACATTTTAGCTTATGTGCTATATGTCAACCCTTTTATATTTATATTAGCTGTCGCCCGCGACTCCGTCCGCGCGTAAAATAAAACGTAGTATCCTATTTGTTAGTCCATATTTTATTCTATATATGTGCAAAATTTTATTATGATATGTTGAACCGTTGTGAAATTTTTGAGTAAATAACAACAAACTAGGTATCGCTCGATAACCATAACGTTTTCCGGGATTAAAATTAGCCTGTGTTATTCCAGACTATCCTCTACATGTATGCCAAATTTCATCAAGATCCCTTTATCTGTTTACGCTACAAACTTTTACAAACATCGATCCATCCAACTGAACTTTCGCATTTATAATATTGTTAGGATTGTGACCCTTTTTTATATTGTGACTATAGCACCAGGCGCTGATTTTTTTGATAGCTATTGAAACATTAATATATGTAGGCTTTGTAAATGCGATCATGACCAAGAAATAATAGAATACTCGAATCAGCAGCCGTGTGTTGACATATATGGTGAAACATTTAACCACATTGACGTCCATAATATCAGTCTACGGTGGTCAAAGAGCTAAATCACGTTTTTAACTATATTTTTCAGGGTAAAACAAATCTTCCATATTTTCAAGCGCTAAAAATATTATTTGAACCGTTTCTTCAGTTGTAATATTGTTTTGATTGATGGCTTTATTTTTGTTTTTCCTGTGACATGATATATTTCCTTTTGTTTTAAGTACGCACTTATGATAATGAGAACATCGTATTTCGTTATATTTTATTTAAAATACATGACGAGTTGCGAAACAGACTTTGAGTAATGGCCGTTTCAGATCTTCCTTAAATTAGAAATGTCTTTTTTGAGTAATGTTTTTGTTTTGTTTTGCTTTCAACATCGTACAGCTACCCTCTAGTCTAGTGCCTTTGACCTTTAGATATACGAGTTTAAAAATAGCGCTACGTTTATAGAAGGTAAGCAACGATGTAATTTAATGTCATATTATGTTCTTTACGTTATTTATTAAATTAGATAATACGGGAAATTTCATACTAATATTATAAATACGATTGTTTAGATGGATAAATAGTTGTATGTTTGAAGATATCTCCAAAACAGCACAATGGATTTCGCTGAAATTTGTCAGAGATGTAGAACATAATCTGGAAGAACACGTAGGCTACTTATAAATTGTTTAATCTCTTGCGGTGGGAGTCGAGGGTAAAATCTAGCAGTATAATAAAAATAAACACGTAAGTTTTATTTATTACTAGGTGTCGCTCGCGATTCCGTCCGCGCTTTTTTTCTAAAATTAAAGTTTTTTTTCTGAAATAAACGTAGCCTAAGTTATTCCATATTACATCAGCTACCTGCCAATAAAAGTCCCGTCAAAATAGGTCCAGCCAATCCAGAGATTTGCCGGAACAAACAGACCGACAGACAGACAGACAAAAATTGTAAAAAATGTTATTTTGGTGTTAGTACCGTATATACATTCGTATACATGTAGAAAAAAAACGGTTTTTTCAATATTACAAACAGACACTCCAATTTTATTATATGTATAGATATAGATTATGAACCTATGAATATTTGTGTTTGCTACAAAAACAATCAAACATAGCTACATTTTTTGCTGATTTGGTGTTTATTATCCTTAAAATGTCTGTTATTTTTTATCCAGACAATTTTAGATGGACCTTGCACTCTTTGAAATAGATAAATGAATACAGAGATACAGATTACGAGATACTCTGCCAAACGTAAGTGGCGAAGTAGAACCGCACACGATAAATATATCCGACAAACCTTCTTAGCCTAAGATAAATAGAGTTGTCAGAAAAGTTACCACATCAACTTATCGTATGAAAGATCGAAAATCAATTCGAGAAGAAATAGAGATATAAATTCACGTTTTCATATTCAAGTTGGTATCAAATACCATTTCGGAATATCTGACTACACGCAAAAGGTGTTTTGAGGATAAAAGTTGACATTGAAGAAAAAATGCTAATTCTTGAGACGAGCGGATAATTAATTTCTCTTTCGGCTTTAAATCTCATATACGAGGTTTAAATTAATAGTGAGAAATTAAATGCATGGCGTAGAATTTGCAATAGTGTATATGGATATGATTTTGTTGTAACAAGCGGATAATCGTACATTGGCATATCGTGGTAGGAATTTAATAGCGTGTGTCTGGTATTAAAATAAGTTACTAATCTAACCAATATTGGTAGGATTTACATGTGGCACGGCTGCGGTAAAATTTCCGTTTTCCTAACTTCTTTGGCGTGTTTTTAATCATAAAAAGTTATTACATCGTAATCCTCATTGGCTGAAAATTCTTTGCGTTCGAGATTAGAGGATCTCTCACTCCGGATTAGCGGGGAATGTAATTACTTGGACAGGTTTGGTCATTTTCTCCGAGCACTGGAGCGATGAGGTTTTCGTCGAAAATTAAGCGAAGTTGGAGCTGGTAAAAATGTTGGCTCGCTATCTACGTAATAACTTTATAATTATACACTTGTATTTTTGTTTAAAACGACTTGCCCCGTGCCGTCATTAAAGAGGGCTCTTGTTTCGTTTAATTGTTCAAATTGACGTTGTTAAAGTCGGAAGTTGCTGTTGTTTTTGAACTTTTATCGTGCACTGACTTTTGCTTGCGACTTCGTCTGCGTAGCATTAAAAAATCTTAATAAGTAGCTTTTCAGACTGTATTTAAAATGACAAATTTAAGAAGAAATAGATCCTTATTTTCTATCAAAACTTAAAAAATTATTTATTTCAAAACAACCTTCTGATAACAACAAACATAAAATAAGTTATTAGTGTAATAAAATCTATATAATCAGTGCAGTCGTTCACGCCTGACCAAAGGAAATAGGGATTAATTTATATATATAGCTGTCGTCCACGACTTCGTCCACCCGGAATTACAAGAAATTTAATTAGCAGTCTTTTAGGCACTTCCAGATTATGTTCTTTAATACTATTCCAAATTTCAGCTAGCTCCGTTTAGCCATTCTGGAGATATCTTTAAACAAAGATACATCTATCTACCTTTCGCATTTATGTTTTTAGTGGGATTTACTTGACATATGATTTAAATAAAAAAAGAAGACTATATTGCTCATTGTAAGTGAAGTATAGTTAAAATTTAATCTCTCTGAACAAAAGGATATGGTAAAAGTCATTAGAAATTCGAGCTATGGGTTATTTATGATTTATACTTTTGTATAAGAAATAGTGTTGCAACGTTTTGTTTCAAGGACGGCATATATTCTTATTCAGATATTATATTGAAATATATAGCACATACATGCAAAGGCTGTGAGACCATTTATATCCGTGGGTCGTTGGGAAGTTTCTTACGACCTCTTGTTATGCAAATGTCATAGCTAAGGTCGATCGATTTACTCTTTTGTATATGAAATGTTCTATGTGTGCCCACTTTATTGTCAGTATACTGGATAGTAACAACTGAGATCATTAAGGCAGTAATAAGCCATCGTACGCTACATTGGATCAAATAAACTTTTTGAATAGTTGGCTCCGACGACTTAGTTCTTCTCTGACCTCATTACAATAGGTATCTTTTATACTATTTATATTTTATAATATCATTGTATATCTTAACAATGTTATAAATGCAAAAGTTTAGATGGTTGGTTGGATCCTGAAGTCTACAGAACAGCTAAACAGATCTCGTTTTTATTCATTTTTATTTATTATTACATAATGTTATCAGCTGTAGTGACATCATCAAACAGATTTCCGTATCCGTCCCCAGGGTAAGCCCCAGAAAACCCATAAAAAATCTTTCACGTTAATCTTGCCAGAACCAACCTCGGCAGTAATAGTCTCCTGGTTCGTATTTGTAACGAATATAACTTCATCAATAACACGGATGTTGATATATTTAATGGTTTGGCTAAATTTAAATAAAAATTGTCTTTATTAGTAAAGTATGAATTTCTAATGTGCCTGATTTATACATGCCTGTTATTGGTGTATAATCTGAAATGAATTGATTATTAAATTATACTATATAATATGTATTATATTGGAGTGATTAAATAAATAAATAAAACATACAGTAGGAGAACACATAGGTTAATATTTTTTTTTAAAATTCCAAGCATACGGAGTCGCGGCCAAAAGCTAATCAATTTATAAATAAATTTTTATCAATTTTAAGCCATTCAGTCAGCATATTGCTGCAGATAACAAAGATTACTTGTACAAATTACTACGTTTAATCTATGTGGTTTCCATAATGTTTAAAATACAAACTTCTTTGACAACCAATATCGCTAAGACTTGCTTTTAGACTAGAATGCACCAAAGTAAACATTCGCTCGATATAGTCTCGTGTAAAACGACTTAAGATCTTTGGAGAGATTTCAAGATTGCTATAAAAATTCTACACAAAGGCCTTTTATGTTATCTATGTCCGTGTAATATACAAGACTTTGTGATTTGTATTAAAACTAGCTGTCGCACGCGACTCCGTTCTCCCAACATTAAAATAAAACTTAGTATCCAATGTGTTATTCCAGACTATGTTTTATATCTGTGCTAAATGTTAGTGAGATATGTATATTGAACAGTTGCGGAATTGCCGAGTAAATATGAAAAAACTGCTAATCCCTCGGGAACCGTAACTTCTTGCGGGATTAAAAGTAGCCTGTGTGTTCTTTCAGACTACCGTCTACATCTATGCCATTACACATATGATTCCATCGAGATCCGTTCAGTAGCTTAGGCTACAAACTCTAACAAACATCCATCCATCTAAATTTTCGTATTTATAGTATTACTAGCGGCCCCGCTCCGGCTTCGCACGGGTATAAATCTGATAAATTTCGTAGGTTAAAAATATAATTATTTACGACATCACATTAGAAACTTCAAAAATAACAGTATTTCTACACTATTTAATAGATGTTATTATACATATAAACCTTCCTCTTGAATCACTCTATCTATTAAAGAAAACCTCATCAAAATCCGTTGCGTAGTTTTAAAGATTTAAGCAGTCAAGGTGACATACAGACTGAGAAAGCGACTTTGTTTTATACTATGTAGTGATTAAGATTAAGATAACATTAATAAAAACTAATAGAAGCGTAGAAATTAAATATCTAAATTTAATTAAAACAAAGGTGAGGGGAAGCTTTATTATACCCTAGCTTTATTAGTCTTATTCGAAAATAAGATCGAGAGTTTCATTTCAGTCAACATTTAATTAATTATGTATATGTTTCGAACTATTACGTAACTTTATCTTAGTTGGGTTACTTATATATTGAAGTAAACGCCACATTTGAGAGTATCTCTAAGAAATAAACCTTAGACAATCAGTTGTCAGGAAGGTATAGTTGGTATTGATTGATAATACGGATATATTTCAACTGTATCTTATTTAAAAGTTCTCACGTAGTGGTTTGTTGGCCAGCATTTGAGATACTTGTACGTGCATTGCCTACGGGACTTAAACTCAAATGTGTACTATCCAGATAGAACATTGATAACACTTACTTACTTGATTGGAATCAAGAATGCATTTCTATATAGTAATTCGAACAAGTTCCTAAATCAATTCTGAATACCAAAAAGTTTCTAGAAATTGCATACTCATCTTGTTGAAACGCTTTTTTTTTGTTTTGTCACAACTTTTTACTTTTTCTGTCTGTCCCCTCCCCCAATGGTTAAAAATAGGCAGCTTTCAAATCCTGGTGACCCTATATTATTAGCCTATAATTTATAAAAAAATTGAATAAACTAAAATAATGTAATTATTTTTATTAGAAATTTATAATTAAGTTTTTTTATTATAAGACGCACTGGTTGCTTATTTGCACAGAACATAGTATATAATTTCAAATAGGTATGTATTTAATATTAAATTCAAAGATATTGTTGTTTATTAAACTGCTAACATTGGAATAATTCCGGCTTATGAAATTAGTTTAAACGTGAACATTTGTTAGATGCTCCGCGTTATTATTAATTTCTTTCATAATTTAACTTATATAAACTGTACGGAGTTTCAGAGAAGAAGCCGTTAAGTATCTGCTTTATTGAAATATGAAACATTTTATCAAAGTGTGGAGAATTTACACAAATCCTCTTTACTCATGGAACATCTGTTAAATTGAAAGATTGAATTTGTCTGTTACTGTTGACATTGTCTTCTTACCAAGTAGATAAGAACACGAGAAGTTAGAGTTTAATCTCGCTGGAGTTGAGTCTCGAAAGTAGTAATTATTCAGAACAACACGTTGAATGTGTGTTGGTGACGAACTTTGAAAATCTCAAGTTACGTTTAAGGTCCGCCATACACAGGCCACAGTTTGCAGGCATCATTAAAAATGCTGACGGGTGTACGGAGAAGGTTTAGCAAACCGTGTATGGCTGTCCTTATGCAAACGTTCCCGTTGACGCTAGAATTAATATGAAGTTTTTTTTTTAATTTGGCGTCTTAGAATATTTATTGATGTACTTAGATTAATACTTCATACTTACTTTTCGTTTTACTTTATAAAATCATCCTAGGTTTCGATACTTCACAATACAACGTTCCCAAACTGCTTGATTTTTATCTTTTCGTTTTTTTTGCATAAAATTACAAGACTTTTAAAACTTGCTTGCATTTGTTTTGTTAAAAGCTAACAAAGGTAAACCTTAAAAAGGTTTATATATTTATGTTTTAACACGACAAGATAGCGCCGGGTAAAGGAATTTCTCGTGGCGAAAAAATCACACGACATTTACAAAAAAACCTTGCTTATTCAACGTTCACTACGACAAAAGCTTCCGAGATTGTATTACAAATTTAAGAAAAGCAAAAGCGAGCTAATTATAATTAACCCTACCCAGAGAAATCTTAAACTTTAATACTGCTTATGTATAAAGAACTCGTTAACAAGACTACTCCTTCCTATTACTTATGTAATCTTTACGAAGTAGAGTTAATTACGAGTGATCTTTGGCCTTTTTAATCAAGCTATATTTGAGTTTTAATGGAAATGCTGCTATAGATGAAATAGTGCTACTGAACACTTTGTGAAATTTTCACCTAAAGAAAATGAATAGCACCATGTTATTGTAAGTCCCTAATGATAAACGGTGGCTCAGGGGCTAAGCACTTGACTTGTAAACTATAGGTCCTGGTTCGAACCCCGCCATGTACGAATGTGTTTTTCGATTTTCGAAATTCAAATGTACATTAACTCGACGTTCTTACGGTGAAGGTAAACATCGTGATGCAACCTGAATATATCTGCGAAGAAATTTAAAGATGTGAGAGAAGTCAACCAACCCGCATTAGGCCAGGGGGTTGAGTGAGACCTAGTCACCCCTAACTTGGGGTAGGCTCCGAGCCCCTCGGTGGGGATGTATAGTGAGCTGATGGTATGGTATGGTATGGATAAAAAGCCTGTACAAAAATAAACTCTTAAGCCGTTCGTTGTATTTAGAAAAAAAGAAACAAATAAAATAAAAATGTTCACAAAACCAAAAGTGTATACATTTCGTTCGCAACTGTATAATACGTTATTTCTAAAACTGTTTTCAGACGATGTGTTGATTCATTGATTTAAAGTTTGCTGAATTATTAAATGTGAGGCGACACTGCGAGGTAATTGAACTCATAAATCTTCGAAGACGCTATCCGTCAAGTCATATCCAAATAGAAGTTGAAGCCTTTACTTTAACAGACAAATGAGAGCTGTCTTAACGACAAATAACCAAGTTCATAATGATAAATAAGTATCTTTATATCGCGAACAAACTTATCCACAAATTAAATATAACACTACTGCCTTATGTTTTACATTATATATGTCTTACTGCAATTTTTCTTACGTTTGACAAGCCAGCGCTTGACTAAGATCACACCTGTGTTGTTGGTGTTAGTCGACAATTGACAGTAAGCATCTCCATCATCATCACCTCACTATAAGTCCCCACTGAGTGGTTTAGAACCCTTCATAAGTTAGGAGCGACGAGGCCATAGGCGACCACGATGGTCCAGTTCGGGTTGAATTCGCACATATCCTTGAATTTCTTAGCAGGTTTGTGCAGGTAGCATCACTATGTATTCCTTCATCGCAAGAACGACGAATAAAGTACACAACGGTGCGAAACGATTGTTAGTTTTAATCCATTAAATGTGATTTTAATTAAATAATAATTTTAGTGTTGGCAACATTTGATTTGAATAAGCACTGTACTCTTGTTTTAAGAGTAGGTAATCCGAATGGGTAACTACATAGACCACATGGTCGGCGGCGATCAAACCACGGATCTCAGTTATCAGCGAATGGTCGAACTGTGCGCACGTTCCAATCTATTTGCTCTCGATCATTGTGATTAGTTTAAGAAGGATTAAAGAAATGTGCTATTGATTTACACGATTTATAGCTTCACCATTTCCGACGCCCAACCACAATAGAGAATGAAAATCACAATATTGTTGATCCGTCATCGGTATTGCCATCCATACGCTCGCCACTCGGTTATACATGTGACGTTCGAAAATCGAATAACACATTGGCACATGGTGGGATTCGTACCCAGAACCTGCAGATAAAAAGTCAAGTGAAAGCTAGAGCGCCTCATTTATAACATAAAATTACTTTGTACCTAAAATTACATTCCGAGGTGCATTGTCTAATAACTTTGGGCTATCAATTTCAGTTAGAAACTTTTGCGACGTCAGTTACTAAGTTTATTATTTTTGACATTTCCCTCGGTATTTAAGTAGCAAAATTAATCGCGAAAGTTGTTGCTCTTTACACAAATTCAACATCTCCCAGAGACCATTAACTACTAACGTTTGGCAAGGGACGGGAGGACATTGATAGCCTTGAGAGTCAACGATTAAATACCCCCCCCCCCCCCGTTTAATTTCATTTTCAAGTCGTAAAAAGCGAAACGTATTTAAGGACGCCCCGCTTTTTTAACGGCCATTCTGTGAACTTTATTGAGCAAATTTTAAGCTAAATAAAATGACACATACCTATGTGTATAAACGTACATTGACATTTTCGTACAACGCTGTTTCAAGTCTAGTTTTGTACAAATAATCAGTTGTGAAGTAGACATATTGAAGTGAAGAGAAAAATAAAAATTACTGTACAAAAAAGAAAATAACACATACCCTAGACACAAACATGAAATACAGTATGGAAAATGGAAGCCACCAGTCCTTGTGCTGGTTTTCAACTGGCACCTTTTCAATAATATATGTATAAACAATATATACATATAATTAATTTGGATTGTCTGTTTGTAATATTGAAGTAACCGTTTTTACTACATGTATATGAACATATATACGGTACATGCACCAAAATAATTTTTTTTTATATTTTTGTCTGTCTGTCTGTCCGTCTGTCTATCTGTTTGTTCCGGCTAATCTTTGAAATGGCTGGACCGATTTTGACGGGACTTTTACTGGCAGGTAGCTTATGTAATGAGGAGTAACATAAGCTACGTTTATTTTAGAAAAAAGCGCGGACGAAGTCGCGGGTGACAGCTAGTATATAATAAGATTAACAACAAACAATAATTCACGATATTAAGATAAACCAAGCCTACTTAAAGTACAGTACTTAAAAGTATATAAAAGAAAGTTAATTACATTCAGTTCTAATTACGAAGTTGAATGATTGATTGTTATTGGACTCTATTATTTATTATAATTTACTAGCTTTTGCACACGACTCCGTCCTCGCGGATTTACGCCTAAATTTTCTTCCAGAATATGTTCTACATTTAAATACTACAGCGTGATCTGTTGCAGATATCTTTAAACAAACATCACTGCATCCAGCTTAACTTTCGTATTTATATTATCACTAGCCGTCGCCCTGCGACTCCGTCCGAGCGGAAATAAAATACCTATATTTGTAGCCTATTTGTTCTTCTAGACCATGTTTTTAATTTTTTAATTACAGCGAGATCGTTAAAGTAATTCTGAAAATACCTCCAAAGAAATATCCATCTAAACATTCGCATTTATAAGATTGGTACTTAATTAAAAAATAGTAGTACATAACTTTACAATTAAATTGTGAAAAAAAAAAAATTAATGAACCCGTCTATTTCCAGCTAAATAGTGAAATGTACAATTAATTTAATTTAATGACTTTTCTTAAAAGTATTAATTAAAAACTGTTACATTAGCCTTTTTCTTTATAACACAGCTCCTATAGGACTTGTTTTGCAGCTTCAGAACTAATTATCTAACCGAGATGCTTAATAATTCCGCCGTAGCCAATATACTGCGGATAAGGGATGTTTAAAAATGGAATCTTTATAATTAAAATTTTCTCTTTTGTTCAGAAACAATTTTTTCGATCCATATGTTTAATATTTAGTTTATTATATCCGGGTTTATTTAGTATTTTTCAATAGATTCAGGCTTCTTAGCGGTGTTAGGTTATAGAATCTTTTATTTTTTTTTTTCTTTGAAGATATAATTACATTTACTGTATAGTATAGTTAAAAGAAATATTTTTTCTTAAATTAAAAAAGAATAAAATATTCAGTTTCAATATGTATTACGTAGTACAATCTCATTCATATACTATCGTATCCATTACGTCTTTACAATAACCCCTACCTATGAACAATACGCACGAAGATATATTCAACCAACATTTATAGCGGCTAGACAAAATTATATCGAAACGCCAAAGAAAATAAAAAGTTATCAGTAATCTACAAACACATAAATAAATTGGCGAATACGAAATAAAAGGGGATTGCGCGGAGACGGGAGGTCATTTCTAATTGAAATAAGAAACTGGCAATTCGTAAACAGCTTTATTCTTGAAATTCCAACAAAAATATTCAAGCTTTCTTTTCACTTTTTCTTATTGAATAATTCTGTGAATGTTTTAGTAATCATTGCTTCTTAATAACAAAAGAATACTTTCCTTTTTATTACGTCTATATTTTATTTCGTTAGGTAATATAAAAATTCTATTTCCAATGTAATAATAGAAAATGTATTTATTTATGAAATAATTAAAATCTTTTTATCAAATACTAGCGGCCTGTTCAAGCTTCGCACGGGTATAAATCTGATAAATCTCGTAGAGTTCAGCCTGCGCTTGTTGCAACGTAAGCGGAAAAAATGTAATTATTTACGACATCACATTAGAAAGCTCAAAAATAACAGTATTTCTCCACTATTTAATGGATGTTATTGTACATATAAACCTTCCTCTTCAATCACTCTATCTGTTAAAAAAACCGCATCAAAATCCGTTGCGTAGTTTTAAAGATTTAAGCAGTCAAGGGGACATAAGGACAGAAAAAGCGACTTTGTTTTATACTATGTAGTGATAGAACAGACGTTGGTAGTAATTATTGCTTATAAGAAACTAGTACTTTTTATTTTATACCTATTTATTTGATTTTCATTGTTAATGTTATTCGTACCTTATTGTATTTTCCAGCGAATTCCTAATTCGAGCTCACTTTATAAAGACTTGTGCCATTTTATTATATTATAGATCGATACAAGGTTAAGTCCCTGGATAATAGTATAAAAATAGTTAATTTCCAGTTGACCACACACATCTCATCGAATTACAGCGTTAGTCCCTTGTCCAGAGTGAAAAGCTAACGTCGGATATCCGCTTGTCACAGCGCTCTCATGACGAGGGTTTTCTTATAAAAACTATTTCGCAGGTCTCAGATAGTCGTATCATTTCATTTGTACTAAATGTTATGTGAGTACTCACATATTATTAATGTAGATATATTTTTATACATCGAAAAGTCCTTGAGTTTTAAGTAAACATAATTCTAGTGATAAATTAGAAATAAGAAGAATCAAAGTTATGACCTTGTTCCGTGACTTTTAATGGTTCTTTATAATATAAAACTTTTTTTTTATTATAACGTGCCAAAGGTGCTAACGGCCACTTTTATTCGTCGAAATAAAGAAGCTATCGCTGCTTTTAAACATCCGTAATTGTAGATTACCTTCCTTTAATCGACGGAAAGGGGGATGCATACAAAAAGCAAATTTTCCCCTTGGTATACGTCCCCTGTTTATAAGTAAAAAGGTGAGAAGAGAAAAAGAACTAAATTTTGTTCATTTTTTTAATATATTACAAGGTGGCAAACGAGCAAGCGGCCACCTATAATCGCTAATTAGCGAAGTGACCGCTACCCATAGACATCCGCAATTGCAGATGCGTTGCCTACCCTTAATCAACGGAGGAGAAGATGCACTGGAAGAGAATATTCTCTCTTCCTAAGCATCTCCTCCGTGAAATCCACTTCCCATTCCCACCTTTACTCATAAGAATAGGGTGGGAAAGGGAATAGGACTAGTATTGGGCCTCCGGAACGCACACTCATCAGACGAAACGCGAAATTGCTCCCACTTCACGCCTGTCTTCTGTGTGGTCGTGATATTGCACCGGACGAGCCGGCCCATTTGTGCAAAGATGTTAAAGCGGGCTCTACCACTGTTCAATTATATTCTTGTATATATGTGTACTGGTACCATTTACCTAAGTATCTCAAAAAATCTGCAACTAATAGTGATCAAGTCACGATCCTTGAGTGTTTCATCCTCAATGCAAAATCTCTTAATGAATGGTCCAGAAGTGTATATCTTTGACAGTAAAAAATTCTAGAATAAATGACAACGAAGATGAACATTTTAAAGCGATAATCTTTTTCAAATAATTATACGTAGTTCATTTTATTTTAATGGCTGCGTCGCTTGGAAAATATAGCTGAAGTTGTTCAATGTTTATTACACAAAGTTAAACTCGCTGTAACGTTTTTATAGTGAAAAAGTTACAAAGGTCTTAAGCTTGAAAAATGTTTTGAGAATAATCTAACGACTGTATTATGGCCTGGAGTGCTTACTCTCCGAGTAAATGCTATATAACGCAATGAAAAACAGTAAACAGTATTTAAATTTTATATTTTTCCTTTACATTTTACATGTGTCGACATTTTTTGTTCGTTATTTATCTTCGCCAACACGTTCAATGGTTAAGTCTAATTTGTTATTATCTGATTTAATTAATCGATAATAGACTATAGGTATCATGTTTATAAGTTTAAGAAGGATGCACATTATGCAATTGTTAGCTAAAAACCATTAGGGAACAATGCTAGGTAGACTTTCGCAGTTTGTCTGACGGCAGAAACGTCTAATCATTTCTATGTTACATATTCCGCATGTTTCCGCAATCTGTGAAAAAAGTTGTGGAAGGTGATAAAGATAAGATAAGATAATGTGACAGATAAAGCTAAAGCTAAAGCTGATGATGATGTTGATGATGTTAGGAAAACAGTTGTGTTCACGTATAATATGGGTAAAGATGCAAGTGTGTTATATCACAAACAACTTTATTAATGAAAAAGTATAATAAAGAGAAACCAAGATAATATTTATAAAAGTGGAGAGCCCGCCTTTACATCGTCGCGTGCATTGGCCGGCTCAGCGCAATACCACGACCACACAGAAGACATATAAGTGGAAGCAATTTCGCGTTTTGTCTGTAGTCTTCCCTTTCCCACCGTTTTCTTACAAAGAAAGGATGAAAAATGAATTTCACGGAGGAGAGGACACTTAGGAAGTACGTAGTAGTAAGGAAGAAGGAATACTTCCTGTATTCTCTTTCAGTGCGTGTCTTCCTCAGTCGATTAAAGATAGGCAACGCATCTGCAATAGCGGATGTCTGGGCCGCGGTGACTTCGGTATTGCAGCGTTTTCAAGTGGCCACTTGCTCGTTAGCGACCTTGTAATGTAGGTGTCTACTGACAGATACGGTTCTATGTACTTATAGGTAATCTAGCCATAATGAAAAACGGTAAAGAATTCAAATCATTAGAAAATACTTTTGTGTTTGCCGTATTAACTTCATGATACAGTGACAATAAAATAAACAAAACTAACGCGCCCTAGAGTCAATCTCCACTAAAAAGCATCGCACCGTGAAGATCTGAGTGAACAATTGCGGTAACAAATGCTATGCTGTCATTACGTGAACACATTATTACATATTGAGTGGAGTTGTACATATTATATCATGTCTTTCATCAGACTTTATCCATCCTACATGTCACCTGTTAGTTTTTGCAGCTTCTTAGTAATAAGTGTTCTAGTATGTCTTACTAAAGATATATTACCATTGGCTTATACTGAAGTACCTACTTTAGAACATATTACATTATCAGCTCACTATAAATCCCCACTGAGGAGCTCGAAGCCTACCCTAAGTTAGGCTTGAATAGGCCTTAGTCAACCATGCTGGACCAATGCGGGTTGTTTAACATCACACATATTTTTAAATTTCATCTCGGATATGTGCAGGTTGCATCACGATGTTTTCCTGCTCCGTAAGTGCGACAAATAAATTTACATATGAAATTCTAAAATCGAAAAACACTTTTACAAAGTGGGATTCGAAGCCAGGAATTGCAGATTACAAGTCAAGTCAATATAATATTGCGATATTCATATATGTATCGCTTTCTGTAGACACTATTACCGTAGTAATGCAGTAACGTGTAATCGGATTTAAAAATGATACCGTCTACATGACACAAGAGCTTGTTTAGACTTACGTTGCAGTTTCAAATCCTATTGACTGTAAGCCTCCACTCGGACTGGCGCTTAAATATCGCGCGTTAAAAAAGCGTTCAAATAGAACAAATGGATTTCCATGTATTTGTCCATACTGCTGCAATGTTGATTTTTTTTATACATAGTACACGGTAACAAACGAGCAAGCGGTCACTGGAGTACGCCAAAATAGCAAAGCGATCTCAGCCCATAGACATCTGCATTTGCAGATGCTTAGCCTACCTTTAATCAACAGAGGAGGGGAACATGGAACAGCAATTGTTCTATTTCAACGCGTGTAAACGCGGTGTTAAAAGAGCCCGTGCGCAATAAATACATTATTTTATTAATCGCGAAGTTAATATTTTGTATCCTTTAACTAAAGGACCCAAAATGCGAACGGATGACACAGGTAAAGTTAATATGTAGAAGATGAGCATAAAGCTATTTAAAGAAAACCTTTTTGGTAACGAATTAGTAGCTTTTGCCCATGATTTCGTCCGCTAGGTATTAAAAAAGCATAGTAAGTAGCCTATGTGTTCTTCCCGACTATGCTACATTGCCAAATTAGAGATCCCTTTAGTCGTTTTGAAAATACATAATAACAATCTATCCATCTACACTTTCGCTTTATAAGTAAAAGTAAGATAAGATGGTTGAATTTCGGCCTTTGTACGACCATGACATAAATTTGCTTTACTATACCCTCTTGAACATTTTAATGTAAGCCTTGACATCTGAATTAGGTCAAGGGCCAATCCCTTTCCATAATTAAGTGATTGACGTATAGTTATCATTAACAATATAATATATTATATTGTTAATGATAACTATACGTTAATATTATGCGTACTTGGTCAGAGCATTGTAGTCTAATAATTATTCGCATTACAAAGATACCTACGTCTTGATAGAGCGGAAAAAAGTGACCCAAGCAACTTGAGCCGATTCATAACATTTTTAACAGTGGTAGAACCCGCTTTAACATCTTCGCACGAATGGGCCGCCTCGCCCCTTACAATACCACGACCACACAGAAGATAGGCGTGAACGGGAAGCAATTCCCCGTTTTGTCAGATGAGTGTGCGTTCCGGAGGCCTAATACAAGTCCTCTTCCCCTTCTCATCCTTCTCCAATGAGGGAAGGATGCACAGGGGAAGTGGATTTCACGGAGGAGGAGATGCATAGGAAGAGAGAATATTTTCTTTCAGTGCGTCTCTTCCTCAATCGATTATTGGTAGGCAACGCATCTGCAATTGCGGATGTCTATAGGCAGCGGTTACGTCGTTAAAAAAAGCGCATTCAGGTAGCCGCTTGCTCTTTTGTAACTTTGTAACATAAAAATATATAACAAATGTGAAACACAATTTGTTATTGCGTAAATATTTCGCCAGTGTGAACAAATGAAAGTTTTTTCTTCGTGTTTTTTTTAAATAGGGGTCAGTAGTAGATTTTATTAATGGATAAGCTAACAGCATGTGCAGAACCCACTGAATCAATTTAATAGACAGCGTTGTTCATTAAATGGAATCTGGTTCTGATAGAACTTGTATATTGCGCCAGCGTCATATATGTATGTCGTCATACATGTTCCTGAAATGGCTTTTATCCGGTTTAGATAGCCGTTTTAACAATCAATTTCTGTCTTTGGCAATTAAAACATGTACTGCAGACTGTCTTCTTTGTTAAAGTTTTCAGTCAAAATTACATTGCAACAAACATAGACTGAACCCTACGAGGCTTATCAGATTTATACCCGTGCGAAGCCGGAGCGGGTCTACTAGTCTCAATATAAATATTACTAAGATTTGTGTTATTTGCTTTAATTAATATGTATGTTTTTGTTCACAGGTAATAAGTCGTGACCACAAAATTGTTGAGGTAATGACGTGAATGCTCTGTTTGATGTAGTAAGTAATGAATGTTATAAAAGGGAATAGAAAGGGAAAGGAATGGATGAAAAGGAAAAAATATATTGTTATATTTTAGCTGTTTGAATATGTACCAACGAAATATTTTGCGTACACAAGTTGGGTATTCATTACATAAAGTAATATAATAAGACATTAGCAAAACAAAAGCTTTTGGCAAAAACATACTCACAAAGGAGGGTTATTAAAATATAAGTTTACTTACGAATTATGATATAATTTCATATTTTTCATTTGAATTGCTTAGTAAGATAAAATTTTCATAACAATAATTTTATTAAACAGACACAGTAATAATATCTTTACGACGAAGATTATCTTTATATAATATGAAAATTGGTATCGCACGATGGAATACATTTCAGAAATTTCCTCTTGATGTTTGTTTTAGAAAATGCCATACGTAAAATAGACTATATTTTTATAAACAATTATAAATCGATGAACGTCGGCTGCACGTACGTAAAGGATAACTTAGTGTCACGTTACACCTGAGACGGGCGTATAAGCGATAGAGAGGCACGATGGGTCTAAGCCCCGGCTTTTTTATTTTGATTCCGATTTGTGTTTCTTTGCAAGCTTTATTTGCAGCCTTTAAAACTTTAAGCAGAAATGAGGAACGATTAATTTTGTAGAAGACTTATTTTATAACTGACCCTAATGGGTTTGGATGAGTGACATAATAGTGGCCCTTTTAAGCCTCTTTCAGTTGATCATATTTAGGTGACCTTCCAACTTTAGCATTGTGGTGTGAATTCTTCCTTTATATCGCTCAGTACTCAGATTCATAATTAATATAATAGATAAATTATTCTATTTATATTGTTAACAAGCTTCCTTTATCATTTCTTAACATGACAGATGACGATAATTAAAATGGTTAACACTGGCGTTGACATAAATTATAATCAAGTTGAGCTCAGTCGGAGAAAGATATAAATAATAATTTAATCAATTATGTATATCTAATAATTTATGTATAAATAAGATAATAGTATTGAGAAAATGGGTTATATTCGTTTAAAGCTGTCAAATAAAGGAAATGCCTTTGTTTTACGTCACTTTCGCTCTGTTTGAAATAATCAGATTTAACTATTTACATGTCTTTCAACAGTGGAAGCCTACAGTTATCTTGAGTGTCCTCGACTTTGCATTCTTTGACGGTTAGTTTAAATATCGCTTTTTGGAATACAAGGATAAGTTCGTTCCATAAACATATTCGAACATTCAATCTAATAAAAAGTCGTTGTTTGAATACAAAAGTTTATAGATTGGTGCTCGGAAATATTTGCACAACTGAGTAAGCAAATTATAGCAAACATTTATGCTTTCTCTGTTTTGTAACGAAATAAAGCATATTGATCTACAAATACAATGAAAAACTTAAAAGAATTACTATTTGTTTGCAGTTGTATGTTTTTAGATATTTCAAATGCGAAATTCCAAAGCCATAACGCTTATAACATTTTGTTATTACTATTTTTCTAAATGAAAGGGAAACATGGCGATTTGTTTTTATTACAGTTTCTTCGACACTGGAAATATTATGTTACATAACCTTACTAACATTATAATTTTTAATGTCTAGAAGCATTGATGGATGAAAGTTTGCTGGTCCATGAAATTTGGCACAGATGTAGAACATAGTCTGGAAGAACACGTAGGATACTAATTACTATTTTCTTAATCCCGAGCGACAGCTAGTCCACTAAAATATTAAAAAACATTATTACCTATTTTAAACGTTGTCCACGTAGAATAAACAAATATATTACAAGTAGCTTATGTTTTCCTCCAGGCTTATGTTCTTTTTCTACGCCATATTTCAAAGATCCGTTGAGCCGTTTTGAAGATAGCTTCTAACAAACATCAATCCATATAAACTTTCGCATTTATAATATATAGTAAGATTAGTGAGAAGTAAGATTGAAAATGTTGAAAGCCCGTATAAGCAATGAACATGTTTTTCTTTTGAGATGTTCTTTCGTTAGTTATTACTTAGTAATTAAGAAAGTTGGAAAGCGAGCGCCGTATGCGCTTAATGAAAGTCGGCAGCAAACATGTGTGTCGTCAAATGTTTATTTTACTTTGCTAGCAGTAGCTACGAAGTGAACTTGTAGGCGATTAGATGTTTTTTTTTAGATAACTGAACGTCATTTACTTTAAATCTAACTACGATGTAATCGTCTAAGTCGACTTCTCAATAACTTAAGGCTCTTTGTGTCTGTCGCAATCAATATATTTTTTTTAAATTACAAATTACTTTTTTGAGTAATAATAAAACTAGAAATTTAATCTCTTCCAAAGCTTTAGTTCTGTATTTCTCTATTCATATTATGAACACCAGTTTAAAATAGAAGGCATAGCAAAGACATTCACAACAGCACAAACCCCTTCTTTCCAGAACACTTTTTTTTTGTAAATCTTTATTGATCCAAACCATAAATCTTCCAAGATTTGTATAATTAATTTGTTACATCTTAAAGAATTGCTCATGAATATTTATAATTCGTTCCGTATTTTACTGCACTACCACTACCGCCATCTACTTCATTGTGACGGAAAATGTACTGTAATTGTGGCGCCCTCTCAAAGTCTGGGACTAGGGACTCGTGTTCTCTCCAGATGGCGTTCTATTCAGATACAAATAAACGCCCGCCGGACTTGCAAGTTACTTCAACGTTTTACATTGTCACTTATTTCCGCTAGAGGGCGGGTTAAGAAAATTCTACGTTTTTTTTTAACGCTTTACATTTTTATTACACGAAATATTAGTAAACATTTAGGTTACGTTCCATATTTTTGTAGAAAACAAAGGGCTTTACCATCAAACAATTTAGACAGTGTTTGAAACCATTTTAGCTTAAATACGTCAACCCTTTTACTGTGACTCTAGCGCCTTGCGCGGATTTCTGACAAACCATGGTTAACGAAATATTGTCACGCGTAGGTTTGTGAAATGCTTTTTTTGTTTTTGTGACTGGATAGTCACTGTTTGCCTTGAAGTGGCATTTACAGCTTCACCGGGCTTGAGGTGGCCGACCGCAGCTGGCACTTAGCCTAAACTTCGTTTAAGAGTAACTAAGCTCGAGGGCTCCCTCAGGAACCTCGGCTCGGGCCGTTACTTCGTTATTATTACCGGAT